>OU015754.1:2186475-2201306 GCA_907169655.1 Acomys percivali
AGGCACCGCTGTCTGGCTAGCAACTTGCCTGGCTAGCAATCCTCCCATTCCACCTCCCAGCTCTGCGGTTATAAGCATGTGGCACTATAGCCAACTTTTCACATTGGTTCTGAGATCAAATTCAAGTCCTCATGATTGTAAGGATTGCCTGGTGGGAGGCTGGAGAGATGGTTTATCGATTAAAAGCACTTGCTGCTCTGGAAGAGGACCCACCTTCTGTTCCCAGCACCCACTTGGAGGCTCACAACCATCCTGTAACTCCAGTTCCAGGGGACCAGCGCCCTCTTCTGTCCTCCCTGGGCACTGCATGCACACGATGCACACAAATACATGCAGGCAAAACATGTACACACAAAAAGACAAATAATAACACTGGCCTCCCACAGCCTGAGACACAAAAGCTTGCAGCACAAGAGGCACAGGACCCTGGAAATACCAGCTGCATCTCTGACAGTCTTCTGAGAAGTGACATGTAGCAACCTACCCCCCTACACACACACACACACACACACACACACACACACACACACACACACAGTGACCTTTCCACTTCAGCTATGAGGACATGATGGTCAGAGCAGGATGGAAGACACAAGGCTGATAGCATTTCAGAGGAAGCAGGGAAGGGGGCACAGAGAAGTTCATACTGTGTCTTCTCTTCAAAACCTTCAGCCACATCAAAACTCTGATGCTATAGCAAGGGTCCTGGTAGCAAAGCCACACTGGATAAAGGTATGGCCTCCAGAGATCCCAAATCCAATAGGACAGATCTAAGAGATAATTATGCAATAACAGTCAGAATGTGACGGTGTCAAACTGCTAAAATAGTTCATAGGGGGGAAAGGTCTGTAGAGAGGGCTGCCAGGGAAAACAAAAGGGTGGTGGCATTTGAATGTCAGATAACCACTGCATTGTGATCTACTGCCCGGATGCCACAAATATTGCTCGGAATACAGTGAATGCCATGGGGACTAGCTCCAGGACTGCCCGCCCCCCCCCTCAGGGTTCCAAAACCATGGAGACTGCAGCCTACACAGAGTCAGCTGCAAGACTCTCTGTAGATGGCCGTAATGCCTTGTGCTGTAAGGTATGTAAATGGTTGTGCTGTTCACAAAAACGATGACTAGAAATAAAAAATGCCGCCTATGCTCTGTGCAGACATGACTGGAGGGCATTTTCTGTCTGTGTCTGTCTGGCCCCTGGCGCACTGAACCCACAGATACGCTGAGCAACTATTTTTATACCCCCCCAAAATTATAGATTGTTCATACTGTTAGTGTGAGATTCAAATTAAGGCAGATATCCCAGGGTTTTACAGGCTAGTCCTGTTTACCCTGTTTATGGAGGATTCGTGGCACAAATACTATTTCATCTAGAAATAGCTACACTAGGCAGAGGCAGGGGAGCTGGGATTCCAAGCATCCAGGACACCGCTCTGACCTGCCTCAGACACTACCTCCCCTGCCCGTGGGCCAACACCCCTTTGGGGGAGCACATATCAGAAACCTTGCATATTTATATTTCATAACAGTAGCAAGATTGCAGCTATGAAGTAGCAACGAAATCGCTTTATGGCTGGGGGGTCACTGCAACATGAGGAACTGCAATAAAGGGTCACATTGTTAGGAAGGTTGGGAACCACTGCTCTAGAGCGCTGCCTGTTACCATGGCAAAGGGAGAGGATATTGAAAGCAAGGCATGGGTGTTTCAAGTATAGACTTAGAGGAAACAGCCACTCCCCTTCATCACAGGTCTCTTGCCATAGTCAACTAAACTAGAAAATTGAGTCCTGCTGCAGCCTTAGGATCGTGGAAATACAGTTTGAAGCCACCTCAGGCATCTCCCACATCTGGTTGTACCAACAACCCATCTTTTAGACTGTCAGAGATGCCTGGGTGCCAGGGCCTTCCCCAGTGCTAGCGGCGCCTCAATGCCAGGAGTCCCCAGTGTTAGGGACCCTCAGTGGTAGCCCTCAAACCAAAGGTCCCAGGGTTCTAGAGACCACTTAGCAACAGGAACCCCAAATATAGGTTCCCCCAATAGGAAGCGCTCCCTAATACCAGGACTTTCTTAGTATAAGAGCCCCAGTTGGAGACCTACCTTGTGCTGTGCTCTGGGCTCCTGGGAGCGGCTAGTCCTGGGAAGTCGGACAAGCACGGTGGCTGCTTGTGTGTCTTCCACAGCTCCACTACCACCAGCGCCACCCCCCCCCCCGACTTCCCTCTACACAGCATTCTGCATTCTAAAACAGGTAGCGAAGAGTAGCGGGGGCCCTAAACACCTTCCAGAGCCCACTGATGTCACAAGCCTCCAGGACGGAACACAAGAGTTGCCCGGGGAGTCTGTCTGGTAAGAGGCCTTGTGGTGGAACGCTCTGGCCAGCAGCTCGCACAGGTGTTTAGTCCTGCTGGGCCAGCATAGACTGACCTGACCCAGAGGGTCCCTGGAACCAAAAAGCAGACAGCTGTTGTTTTAAAAAAACCAACATGGAGAGGAAATGAAAACCCACTCACCCGGGCCTCCCAGGGTCGCCCCGCCCCTTGCTGTGAACGAGGCGGTTTCTGGAGGAGGCGCTGCTGAAAGTGCTCCTGAAAGTGCCCGGCCAGCGGCACCATCAACGCTCAGCCTCCGCAGCAGTCAGGTGCGGCTGGGAGATCAAAGGTCCTTCTGTGTGCTGTGGGGACTGGGACACAGCGGCAATGGTGTCACAGAGCCCTCAGAGGCGCTGGAGCTCATGGATGGGAGGAAGACCTGGAGGGGTAAGGCCTGCCAAGGGTCACTCATGCCTTGCCAGCAGGAGAGGCACAGCCTTTAGGAACATAGGTACTTGGGCCTATCCCACGGGGGCTGGTAAGGTCAGCTCTGAAGTACCCTCTATGAAAGACAGTTTTATTTCAACTCAACATAGACAAGTCATCAGAGAGGAGGGAGCCTCGGTTGAGAAAATGTCTCCATAAGATTGGACCGTAGACAAGCCGTTTGAGAGTTTTCTTAATTGATAGGGGTGAGCTCCGCCCATTGTGGGTGGAGCCATCCCTGGACCTGCGGTCTTGGTTCTTGAAGAAAGCCGCCTGAGCAAGCCAGTGGGAGCAAGCCAGTAAGCAGCACCCCTCCGTGGCCTCTGCATCAGCTCTGGGTTCCTGCCCTGACTTCCCTCAGTGATGATCAGCGGTATAGAAGTCCAGTAAACCCTTTCCTCCCCAACTTGGCATTGGTGTTTCACGGCAGCCATAGCAACCCTGACTAAAGCGGCCTCCGTCCTTTCTGCCTTTGCTCCTTACCCACATGAAGATTTGTGTCTCTCCCTCTGATTCTTCTTAGTCACATCTAGGCCCCCTTTGCTCTTTTTTGACATCCATTTTCTACCTAAAAGATACAGGATTTGAGATGAAGGGCCTGCCGCGACGTTTCCTGAGATTCCCACTTCCCTGAGCTACACTTACGGTCTGGAGGAATGGAACCTCCAAAACCCTAATTACTTAGCACTTGAAATCTCTGGAGGCTGCTTCTCCCACGATCTGGGTGTTCACGGGATAGTTACCACAAGCGAGGGTAGCTGAAGCCCCGGTCTCACCGAAGAGCGGCATTGCCTTAGGGTGGCACGCCTACTGCTGCCCTCGGGGTACGCACAGAAGAGGGAGGGACGGTGAAATACCTGGAAGGACAGACAGACCGACCACACTTTAAAATTTAAAGTCGCTGTGACTTCTGAAGGGGTCATTTCTACAGAAAGAACACTGGTACTCTGTGGGAGCAAACAACGGGTTCTGGATATGTGCAGGTTAAGGGCCTAGAAGGTGGTCTCGACATCTTGGTTCCGGAGCTCTTCCGGTGAGAAGATGTCAAAAGTGAACAAGAGCCGGCAGGCTAAACACACCTCATCTGGTTCTCGCTTCCAAAGAGTTAAGCTTTCCCTGTGAAAGGCGTCCAAGCGTCTGAGCATGCTAGTAGCTCATGTCTGTAGTCCCAACAGTCAGGAGGCAGAGGCAGGAGGATTGCAAGTTTAAGGCAAGCTGGGATGCGTAGTAAAGCCCCATCTCAGATATGTGTATATGTGCACATGCCTATCCAAAATTTAAATAAGCAGCAATGCCCACTTTGTAGAGGTTTTTAGAACCCTAAAAATGTGGAGAGGAAAGCCCTGGGCCATGAGAGGGAGGACGTGCATCCTCCTCCTGGTTCCTTCTCACAAACTGCAGTATTACAAACCTCGGCAGACACTACATCTCTCTAGGCTGTAGTCTTTACGAGGGTGATGTCTGTCCTGTTTGCCACTGCCTAAGACTTGGAATACCAACTCAACTCTCAAAAACGTTTGATTCTCTTTTTCTTCTTTCGAAATTTACATTTATCATGGTGCTAACGAACATTTACCATCCTGTCCGCAGTTCTCCGGAAGAGCGCCCACCAGCGGAGGCTCTTAGTCCCGGAGTGCTGATCACTGGTCAGAGGGAACAGAAAGCACTGGTCATTTGTTTCCGGGTATGATTTTTTTTTTTTTTTTCTGATCAAACGCTCCACTGCTCGCTCTGTCAACAATTTCATTAATTCAACTAATATTCGTGGAGAGCCGATTTCATGCCAGGCTGGGCCTCTGGGGCCACAATGGTGAGCCAGGCAAGCAACTAGCCCTATTGAAGACACTGTGAGGGAGCCATGGCCTCCACCCTTGGGCTGCTTATAATAGGGTGAGGGAACAAAACAAACCAGAGGCAATTAGAAAACAATTAAGTATTAAATTATACGGCTCTGACTAACCCGGGCGATTCTCGGGAGGAGACGACGCTAATGTCACCGATGGTTTCATGGAAAAAATGATGCTGGCTGGGAGGATGCCCTGGATTGGAGGGGCAGCATAAAGTGGGAGAGGGGAACCTTCCAGAAGGGGCAGCTACCCAGAACCAAAACCAAAGCTGTAGATGCTGGTCTCACGCTGGACCAGAAACGCTCTCAAGGGAAGGGCGCAAGCTAGAGTTTGAGATAGCCCTGGAGATAATACTTAATTGCTACCAGGAGGGTGGAACGCCCCTCCTCCAGAACATGAACCTTGATGGCTACCTCCTTTACACCCTGGCTTTAGGGGAGAAGCTGCGGGCCTCTTCCAGTTTTGTCCACAGTGGGAAGGCCCCGGGATCACCTGGGACCACTTTCCTGGCGCTGCCTCCAGAGTCTTGGATTCAGTAGATGTGGGATGGAGATGTCCAGGTATGAGAGCATCTCCTGAGCTCTCCAACAGGTGATGCTGTTCATCTGACTGCTTTAAGGCTATTCTGTAGCCAAAGCTACACAGAGAAACCCTGTCTCGAAAAACAAACAAACAAACAAAAGTAATAATAATAAAATAAAAAGTAGAGAGATGAAGCTGGTAGTGACTTGCAGCTAAATTTGACAAACAAGCTATTTTTCCATCCTTAGCTGGAGTAGATCACTATGTGTCTCCAGTTCCAGAAAAGAAGAAAAAAAATCTCCAATACTAAGTAAAATGTTCTGTATTTAAAAATCAGAAAGAGCATGCTCTTTGGTCACGTGTATTGCCTCAAGAAGAATGCCACCCAGCCAACAGCAGGAGGCCAGAGAGGAGCTGTGACCTGCGCGTCCCAGGCTTTGTACCTCAGTATCTCCTGCTTAGCAAGGAGCACCTCTTTTTAAAATCTATTTTCTCTTCATTTATGGGCATGTATGTGTCTGCGATGCCGTCGCAGGCAAGAAGAGGGCATCAGATCCCTTGGAGCTGACGTCACAGGCAGTTATGAGGTACCCAATGTAGGTGCTGGGAACTGAACCAGGGTCCTCTGGAAGAGCAGCCAGTGCTCTAACCACCGAGCATCTCTCCAGCCTTGGGCCATAGTTCTTGACACTGTGACTTGCTTTTTCACTCCTAGTGAGTCCTGGGCCCTTTTCCTTTCCACAGCTGATTGCACTCTGTGCTGGGCGTTGGTTCATGGTCCGCTGTTTGCCTGGATGTTCTACTTCTGCCATTGTCTCTGGAAGTTCTATTTGAACTGAAACACTGCAAGCCACTCATAAAATCTTCCTTGGTTAACACACATATACAAACATACATATACTGCACATATGCATACACATGAATGTGCCAGCATGCAGCTAGACACATATATTCATACACATATACAGTACATATATACATACAAGTGACTGTACACATACATATACAATGTGTGTATACACACACACACACCTGCTTCTCACTGCAACCTTGACTCTTGCTTAATACAAGACACCAAAGTTAAGTTATATTTGTGATCTGTCTGTGGTCTGGTGTAAAAGTAACTTTTATTCTCCTGGTTCAATTGTTGTCTGGGAGGCTTGCTGCCTCCTTCTGCTAACCTAGGCCTAGTTCTGGAAGTTTCTAGCCTCTGTACAATCTAATCTAGGTCTAGAAATTTTTCAGCCTCTGAGACTCACTGCTGAGTAAGCTCACCCTTTCTAGCTCTTTCTGAGCTCTGGGCTGCTTGGTTCAACTCAGCTGTTCTGCCTCAAACTCTTCTCCCATCTTACTGACTCAATCTGGCTTCTCTCTCGGCCTGGAATTGCTCTGCTTGGCCTCAAACTAACTCAGCAAGCTGCTCTAATCTTCTGGCTCCTTCTCACTTCTGGCTCGTTCAGTCTTCACCTGAGTTCTCTCTCTTTGCAACCCATCTCTCTATTACTGTCCTGGTAAAACTGCCTCCTCTCTCTGTAAAACTGCCTCTTAGGTAGCTTCCCTTTCTTCTTTCTGTGAGAGTGGGGCGTGTCCTATTCTGCCAAACCTTCTCTGATTTGTCACCTTTTCTGCCACTCAATTAGACATCACTTTCAAACATGGGCGCTTCCTTCTACAAATTAACTTTACCTTCATTGTTTGGGATTAAAGGCGTGTACCACCATGCCTGGAGCTAAGCCTTTCTTTACCTGACACTTGCTCTATATATACCAGGCTGGCCTTGAACTCAGATCTGTTTGTCTCTGTCTCCTGGATTAAAGGCGTGTCTGTATTCTAGCTGGATCACACAGACCCAGAAGGTCTTTGGATGTGATCTCTTGCCAGAGTAGCCATGTTCTGAGTTAATGTTCTTCTACAGTCTGGCTGAGTCCCCTGAAGTGACCACCGAGTGTGAGAACCGGTTCATTTCTCTCCCTCTGCAGCAGGAATGGCATCCGAGGTCTTACTGGTGTAGGTGGTGGTCTGTGGACATCACTGATGACCCAGCTTCTCGTTCATTGGGGATTCGTTCTGAATGGCTGGGGGCAGATCACAACACATTCATCAGGCTCTGCTTGGGAGATGTTCTTATCTGATGACACTGAATCCCCTCCTCACATCTCCTGTGCCTAAATCATTTAAACAAATGGCCATCCAGCAACTACCATGGAGTCCTAGTAACACTGTAGAGAGGGGAGATTGTCCCGTGTGCAGTGCTGGAAAAAGTTCCTCCTGAAGAACGCGTCTCAGTATTTCATGACGTCATTGCGGTTTCAGAACTCGCTTTGAGGGCAGCTGTTAGGGGTCCAGATTTACTTCAGCGAAAACTGTCAGGTGTTTGAGGTGAGACAGGAAGACCGTGGCTGAGTATACTTACAGTCCCGTTACATAAGCCCCCTGATGTTGCAGGAAAAGACACAGATGAGCTATTCGTCCGGGACCACGTCTTCCTGCTCTCTGTGTCTTAGAAGATCTGGGATGCTCTCTTTTTGGTCCTAGAGCTTCCTGTTTTAAAGCACACTGGTGAGCTAGCTGGTGGACACACTGAAGGTTCTTTCTATAGGTGAGACAAGCGACTCTTTCACCCACCAGTGTGTACCATGCTTCACGTCATGAATACGCTACGCATTCCACCCAACAATCTCTGATCTCAGGAAATTCCAGACTAGTGCTCAGGACAAAAGGGAACCGGGGTGATGACATCAACAGGTATGTGATCACAAGCCCAGGCTGAGCGTCTGCACACAAGGAAGCAGGCGGCCAGACATCAGACCCTCAACTGAGGGTCTGAGACGCCATGACCAACACGGGGAAGTCCCGGTACCTGACCGTGCGATGTGCTGGACAAAGGAAAAAGAACATTCAGAGCAAACAGCCTCCAGAGAGACAGAAATGGGAGTCCTGACATGATAGCTTGGAAGCCCGTCTCAGGATCCAGATCTGTATCCAAAAGGCATCTGGGACTTACTCAAAAGCTGTAAAGATGAATGGCCGATTTTCAGAGGGGGGGAAAAAGAAAAAGATGATGGAGAAGAGTTCAAGATGCCTGGAAGGCAAGGACAACCATGAGGAAGCTGGGTTAGCACAAGAGGGCGGGGCGAGAGATTGGGGTGTGGGTGGAGCAACTTTGGGAATAAGAGGATGGATGCAAAGGATGACATCAAAGGTAAATAAAACAGGTGCCGGAAGTGAGGGAGCTACCGCCAACTAGAGGGTGTGGGGTTAAGACTGTTATTTATTTTTGGCTTGACCCAAGTTAATGAAGCTAGGCCTTTCACCAGAAGCGAACCAGGACACTGGAGGGGGACAGTAAGATACTCAAGTGGCAGTGTTGATCAGGCCTTCGGGGACATGCAGAGGGGGGAGCATGGGCTGGGGATACAAATGTGGAATTCATCATTGTCATCGGTGTCCCCCCCACATGGACCGAGAAGCCCAAGGAGAAAACCAAACAAGCCTTGGGCTCCTGGAATGTGGGGTTGACAGGAGTCAAGCAGCTCCATTCAAGCTCCCAAAGCCATTCCCAAACTCAGCTATTGCTCTGTGCAAGCCATGCACGCTGTCACAACTTGGGACCACTGTCCTGCAGGTGGGATGTGGGAGGGAAGAAGGCTTTGCTAAAGAACACCAGGCTCCAATGTTCCGAAAGCCGTTTATCACAGGCTCAGTCAAACACGCTTTCATGTGCCCAGGCGGTCCCTCCCCGTCCCCTTCTTGAACATTTGAGAGAGGCACCGCGCTGACCCTGTGTCGTGGCAGGCAAGCATGCTTTCTGATGTAAGATGAAATGGCCCCAGAGCCGTGCTGGCTCTCTTGCACAAATCAAAGCCATTTGCGCAAACATCTCTGCTCATTTCTCTTAATTTTTCTGACCCTTCCCAGGCAAGTCAGGGTATATTTCATCTCAGAGCAAAGATCTGGATTTCCGTTTGCTAGCACCCTAATTCCCTGTTGATGGAGAAGGAACTCATCAATACATTAACTAGCCTGCAGCTGTTTGCTACAGCGAACAAATGAGAATTCAGCTTCTCCAACACTCTCAGATGTTATTTTTTCCTTCCTCTGTCTTCCAGGAGGCAGGCCCAAAATTCAATGTTTTGATAATCAAATCACCTTTCGATGTTTTCGTATTCTGCACGTGTCTAGGTGGCCTTTGGGTGGCGAGGTCACCATCACAATACTGACCCATAGGAACTAGCACTACTGGGAGGGCAAATTCAGAGGTGGGCATGTCCCTCCTGATGCCTGGCGTGTTCTAGGCCAGGGGTCCAGTGTGACAAAGGGGACACCCCACAGAGCATGGCCAGGGGTCCAGTGTGACAAAGGGGGCATGCCACAGAGCATGGCCAGGGGTCCAGTGTGACAAAAGGGGCACCCCACAAAGCATGGCCAGGAGGTCCTGTATGATAAAGGGGGCACCCCACAGAGCACGGCCAGGGGTCCAGTGTGACAAAGGAGGCACCCCACAGAGCATACTTTGGAAGTATATTTTCTACAGTTTTGATTATAGTCCATGAAACCCAGTGCACCCCCACAGACTCAACTTCTTCATGCCCCGTGGGAACTGTTTTGCCTCTGGATGCTTGGATCTGCTTTAGTCTGGAGTCCTCTTTCCCAATGGCCACCTACATGGGTCCACGTTTCACTCTAAGGTCTCAGTTCAGTGACCGCACCTTCCAGAAAACCCCGCTGACTTCTCCTCCCTTTTAAGCATCACCTCTATACCTACCCAGCACCCACGGCCCACTGTCATAGCTGCGGGTCATAGTCAATGTCTGAGCATTGAGTAGCTTCCCTCTGGGCAAAGCTCTGGAGTGGTTCACACTGGATCACATGGACGTCCTTACTGCCAAGGCTCCAGCCAAGTGCCATTCGTAAGAAAAAAAAAAAGTAGTCATAGGAGGAGGGAGAGGAGGAGGAGGAGGAGGAAGACGAGACTACAATGACAAATGGACAAGCTCTCCCCCTCAGACTGTGAGAAAGGTGAACGGAGCTGGAAAATCAAAACCAAGGCCAGAAAGTGGAAGGCCACACTGGAGACAGCCAAGGCAGGACTCTGGGTCTTGCTCTAGGGTCCTCTGGAGCTCAGCTTGGGACTGGCACACAGTGAAACTGGTTCCCGCAGTTTGCAGGACACTTCAGCTCCAGTGAGCCTGGTTTTCCCTGTCTGTCTCAGCTTGCTTGCTCTTGCTCTAACAAGATACCTGTGGCCAAGCACTTTATAAACTAAAGAAAAAAAAGTTTATTTGGGTTGTTGGTTTGGAGATGGGGAAGTTGAAGAACATGGCGCCCCCATCTTCTCAGTTTGTTTTAAGGGCCTTGCCGAGCTTGGGCTCACAGTGGGAAGCAGCTAAGCACCTGCCCAACACTGGAAGCAGGAAAGATCCGAGGGAGCTGAACTCAACACTGTTGCTTCAAGGTCAAAGCTCTGACATGCGCTTTAGTGGGGGCAAATCCCATTCAAGGCGCGACGTGACTTACCAAGAGGAGGACCGAATCTTACCTGAGGACTCAGTTGCCAAGACAAATGACGTATGTTTTAAACACGGCCGAAGCTAAGAAACAAGCCTTCGGGGTCTCGCTTTCTAGTAAAATGCAAAATGGTTGTCTTGTTTGTTTTTCTGCTGCGGCGATTAAACTCCATGTCCAAAAGCCACTTAGGGAGGAGAAAGTTGATTTGGACTTACAGTCCCAGAGAGATGATAGTCCATCCCACGAGGGGGCGTGACAGCAGGCAGCAGGCACCACTGCAGAAGCAGGAAGCTGAGCGCTCACATCTCAACCAGAAACTCCAAGACAGAGAAAAGTAGGGCAAGACAATGGACTCTCAAAGCCCCAGACACTTCCTTTACTGAGGCTGCACTTCCTGTAAGGGCTCTGCTTCAGCCCCTACCTGTGATGTCATTGCCTACGCGCCACTGGGCGGGACCCTGCCCAGTGTATAAAAGGACAGACCTACCTCGCCTCTTTTACCTCCCTTTCTCTCTCTCTCTCTCTCTCTCTCTCTCTCTCTCTCTCTCTCTCTCTCTCTCTCTCTCTCTCTCCCTCCCTCCCCATCCCTCCCTCTCTCTCTCTCCCCCTTTCTCTCTCTCTTCCTCTCCTCTCTCTCTCTCCCTCCCCTCCCTCCCTTTCTCTCTCTCTCTCTCTCTTCCTCTCTCTCTCTCTCTCTCCCTCCCCCTCCCCTTCTCCCGCCTCTCTCTTCCTCTGTTGTCTCTGTCTCTCACTGGGGTACCCCTCCCACTTTCCTTCTCCTCCCATGCTCATACAATAAAACTTCTCCATCCAGTATTTGTTGCCTGGCATCTTATGTCTTAATCTCTTATTTTATTTTTAATTGCTAAACTTCCTCCCCAAACAGCAATGCCAGCTGAAGAGCAAATGTTCGAATGTCTGAGCCTAGGGGTGGGGGAATGGGGGGGGTTGGGGGCAATGGGGGTGGGGCTCATTCAAACCACAACCCCTTTTGAGGGGGATTTAGAAGCAACAAGCAAAGTCACACATGCATTGACCCTTCAATGGATCCAGCCCAAAGATGAGTGGCCAAAATGATCAGAGACACAAATAGGTGTCGAAACCCAAATGAAACAAGTCAGCTTAGTTGTGTTATCTTCCAGGTGGCCGGGCTAAGACCATACCAGGGACTTAAATAAACAAAAATTTGGGGGTGGAGGTTGGTCCTTTTTGAGTCAGGGTTTCTCTGTGAGGCCCTGGCTGTCCTGGAACTCGCTTTTATAGACCAGGCTAGTCTTGAACTCACAGAGATCTGCCTGCCTCTGCTTCCTGAGTGCTAGGATTAAAGGCGTGTGCCACCACCTCCTAGCAACAAAATGTTTTTTAGATTTACATGTATGGATGTTTTGCCTGCAGGCATGTATGTGTACCAGATACATGACATGCACTGCCCACAGAGGCTAGAAGGGGGCATCAGATCCCCTAAAACTGTGGTCATAGATAGCTGTGAGCTGTCACATGGGTCCAAGAAACAAACCCAGGTCCTCTGCAGAAGCAGTATATGATCTTTACCTCGGAACCATCTCTCCAGTCCCTTAAAAATTAATTTTTTTGTAATAATAATTATTAGTCCGGTTTCTCTAGAGGAGCATAACTTATAGACTGAATCTGTACAGGTAACAGAAAGGGGATTTATTAGAGTGGCTTACGGGCTGTGGTCCAGCTAGTTCAACAATGGCTGTGCACCAATGGAAAGTCAAAGAATCCAGTAGCTGCTCAGTCCATGAGGCTGGCCGTCAACACCGGAATCCCACAGAATTCGGTTCCCACGCCAGTAGCTCTGAATGAGAGCAAGCAGAGAGAGCAGCTTCCTTCTTCTATGACCTTCCCATAGGCTGCCACCAGAAGGTGTGGCCCAGGTTAGAGCTGGCTCCTCCCACCAGAAGGTGTGGCCCAGGTTAGAGCTGGCTACTCCCACCTTAGAAGATTCAGATAAGAGAGAGAGAGAGAGAGAGAGAGAGAGACAGAGACAGAGGTGCCGGGCGTGGTGGCACACGCCTTTAATCCCAGCACTTGGGAGGCAGAGGCAGGTGGATCGATGTGAGTTCAAGGCCAGCCTGGTCTACAAAGTGAGTCCAGGACAGCCAAGGCAACACAGAGAGACCCTGTCTTGAAAAACCAAAAAAAAAAAAAAAAAAAAAGAAAGAGAGAGACAGAGACAGGCAGAGAGACAGACAGACAGACAGAGAGACAGAGACTCACAGAGAGAGAGAGAGAGAGAGAGAGAGAGAGAGAGAGAGAAAGAGAGAGAGAGAGAGAGGGAGAGAGAAGCCCTTACTGTCTGGAGGTGGTTTAACGCTGGAACAGTGGACTTGAGTGGCAGAGACAGAGACCCTTTGGTCTGAGATTTACTCTCTGGCGCCCCACAGAGGAGGTTGACCATCTCTCTACTAGGAGCTCTCTCTCTAATAACTGTTCCTTGGCTCACACGACCCTGATAAAAACCACCTTAAACTGACCATAGTGACAGGTTGAAACCGTGTTGTAGTCACCTGCCCTCACACGGGCCAGGACTATGTTGCAGGGCCTTGGTGTGCCTCCCTGTGGTCAGTAGGTAAACTGGGACCCACAGGTGCCGCCACTGCCCAGTGTCACACCGTGATGGCCAGGGCAGAAGATCTGAGTTCAAATTTCCAAGCATGGTTTCCACTAGTGTGTATTATTCCCACAGCATCATAAAGGCAAAAATAAATAAGCTAGAAGTTGGGCTATAGGGAATATCTGACATTTTCTATAATAAAACGGGCTTTAGGGGGGGGGAAAACAACTTATTTCTCAAATTTGCCAAAATACATGCAGCCTACCAACAAAGATTTTTTTTTTCCTATGTACAAGGGAAAAATACGATCTCTCAGCTCACAGTGCCTTCAGCCATGTGGGCCATCCGCACCCCACATTCGCTCCCCCCCCCCGGAACTCTCCACAGCCCGACTCGGAAGGTGTCCATTACACTGCAGAATAATATTTTTTCACTAAACCAATCTTGGCCTTAAGTCCAAGGTTGAAATTGCCACATTAGCACATATATGGCTTGCCAGCCCTGGCTGGATTCCCACATTAAATTCCTACCTCCAGCCATTCTTTCATCATCTGCAAGCCCGCTCACAGTCAAGCCGCTGGAGTGTATATTAAAGCCTCAGACCCCTGGCGTGGCCCCTGGCAGCCACATCTCCAAGACTGACAGGACCCAAGTGAAAGCGCTTCAACCCTCAGACTTTAGGCCCCTAAATTCCCATTCTGAATTCTTCTCTCTGTCAACGCTGGGCAGCGAGGGTTCAGCCAAGTACTGACCCACTGGGCCAGTGGTCCTCAACCTTCCTAATGCTGCAACCCTTTAATTCAGTTCCTTGTGTTATGGTAAACTCCTCCCGCTTCCCCCGCAAGCCATAAAAATTATTTTCGTTGCTGCTTCATAATTGTAATTTTTGCGGCTGTTATGAATTGCAGTGTAAGTAACTTTTGGAGATAAAGGGTTAATAAGGGGGTCGCGACCCACAGGTTGAGAAACATCCCCACTAGGTAGTAGTACCTTGCCTGTGTTTCCAGGGCCAAACCCCCAGAATCCTTTTGTCAGTTTCCAGTTTCTTGGAGAGGTTCTTCTGATAGGAAGAAAAGTGGTGTTATGTCTTAAGAAAAAGGCCTGGGGATTATGTCCTCTGCACCTGCCCAGTGGTCTGTGTTGCCTGTCTGTGGTGGCCTGCCGTATAATATGGCTTAAGCCTTTGCACAAGGTGTGCCCTCTGCCTAGAAGGCTGATGCTCCCTTCTCAACTCTACTTGGACTCTACTCCACACCACTCAGTCCACCCTTTCCCTCCCCTTGGGCCCTGGGAAAGGACTCTCTACCCAGCTTCCTGGCAAAGCAGACCCCTTGATCGTCCATTTGTCAGCTCCTTCATGGCCCCTTGTGTATTCCTTGGGTTTGATTGATTGCAGGTCTATGGCATGACTGAGAGGCAGTGATGTGATGATTTAAAAATGAGATGCCAGGCAACACATATGACAGGGAGAAGTTTATTTGTAAAGGCATGGGAGAGCTGGAAAGTGGGCAAGGCACCCCAAGAGAAAAACAGAGAGAGAGAGAGAGAGAGAGAGAGAGAGAGAGAGAGAGAGAGAGA
>OU015754.1:2216786-2226816 GCA_907169655.1 Acomys percivali
AGACCTTCAGGTAGATAAAGTTTGCTGGGCTATCTGGTAGACCTACAGTTGGCATTAAAGACCTTCAGGTAGATAAAGGAGATAGCAAACATGGCCACGGCTCTAACTGCCCCTTAAGCAAAGGCTTGTGTGTTAAGACTTGACTTCAGGGTTGGCAGCATTAGGAGGTGGGGGTCTAGAGACAGGTTTCCAGGTCACTGTGGGACCCTTGCCTCCCTCTCTTTTGACTTGGCCATAATGGAGCAGTTCTGGTCTTCCACACACTCCACCTGTGATGGGTCACCCAGGCCAGAGGTAATACAGTGTCTCTGTCTATAAGCTGATTGCCTCAGGTGTCCTACAGTGACAGGAAGCTAATGCCACTATCCAAGCATCTAGCTCCTCCCCAACCCCAGGACAGTTGACACAGATCTCAAAGAGGGGCTGTGGGTGGCAGTGGCAGATGAGGTACCCTCATCTAGGGAACTGAGAGCAAGGAAGATGAGATGTGGAGGATGCTGGCATCCAGGAGACCACCCACCTGGAGTCAAGGGACCAAACACGTGCGCACAAAAGCAGGGGCTTGGCTAGAACGCAGAAGTCTGGCAGCATTGGTGACAGGAAGTCCTGAAGGGTCTGCCCCTTCCTGAGTGTCTGTGTCAGATCCTTGTTTGCTGTGACAGGAACAGAACAAAAACATCTGAAAGAAGGGAGGATTCGCTTGGGCCCGAGGCTTGAGGGTGCACGCCATCATGGCCAGGGAGGTGGGACAGCTGCCCTGCGGTTTCTGCAGGAACCAGGCCCTTTTAGTCAGCACCGGTCCATGCGCTGGCACCGCCCACTGCAGAGTGGGTCGTCCCACCTCAGCTAAACCTTTCTGAAAACATTTTCACGGGAGTGAAGTCGGGTCCAAGGGAAACTCCATCTCCGAATTCCAAAAGGCAAAAGGGACACATGGCTACCTATGGTGCCTGTTAGCACACTAAAGTGCGTGCTGGCATCTAGGGTCCCTTGGTACCACGTGTTACATGTTTGTTGACAATTTTCATCCTTGTCTCCAGCCATACCATCCTGAATGCCCCTTACCTCATCTGCTGTGCTCCTCTTTGTGTCTGTCTATCTGTCTCTCTCTGTTCCTCTCCCTCTGTTCTGCTCCCCTGGTCATGTTTAGTCTATCCACTATTTTCTCTCTCTGCTCTGGACTCTTCCACATGCCTCTGGGTGTGCTCTCTCTCTCTCTTGTATCTACAGTAAACCTCTTCCCATGCCATGAAGCAGTCATGTCATCTGCTTGTACAGCCACCATGTTGTGAGGTATGGTTTGCATGATGATTCTAAATGCAGACAAGCTGACAATAAAGACTAACTCATCACAGCATCCCTGCCCGGTTTCTGGGTCCCTCCTTGTGCTGCCTCGGATCCCTGACTACAAATAGCTTTCCCTTCCCCTCGCATAGTAATTTCCCATCCCCTCCCCTCTCTGCTGGGTCCTCTGAAGTCACAGATGCCTGCAGTTAAAAATTAAACCATTCCTCGGGGCGAACATCATGTCAGGCATACACAACAATGCGAGCTGATGAGATGTGTGCGTAGAGACCTGCCATTCTTGTCAGTCAGAGGAAAAATGTAAAGGACTGGGGAAAATCAGACTGGGTCAGATTCAAATGCTCATCAGAAGTTGCCTGGTGCGTCAATCACTGGCCGGCTATCCCTGGTGGTCCAGCCTCAGCCCCGAGTAATCCTGTCTGCTGAGAACGGGCGTTGGTTCTGGGTAGAATACTGACCTCTGGAAGCAGCTAGTGAGATGTTCTGTGTGTTGAGGTTTCCACTGTGGAAACCAGCAGGGCCTGCCATAGCGGAGCCACTATTTAATCCTTTGGCATTGCCAACTCTCTAGTTGAGCCCAGATTCTTAACTGCCAGGGCCAGGCTTTCTCAGCACTGGCCCCCCACAGCTAGCTGCAGCCTGCTGACTCCAGCCTTCCACAACAGGACAACCTCTAGGCTGAAGCTGGTCTCTTCTCTATGGAGCTGTTCCACATGGAGAGTCTTTAATTTTCTGGCTACCTGACCAATGGAAATCCAGCCACAGCGGAACTGTCAGACAGCGCCATGTTCTTTACAAGGCTACAATCTTGAGCGATGCTGACGCTTTTGTTCAATGACAGCCTGGACTTTTGCCCAGACTACCTCTCCATCTTAGGCAGGTGACTTGGAAAGTCACCCTGACGTGGATAGGCACCGCTGATGACTCACTCCTGAAAAGTCCCTGGTATGACATCATCTTGATATATATAGGCCCCTGTATATAGGCCCTTGTATCCAAGAAGTAGCCCTAATCTCTCCAGGCCAGACTAGCTCCAAGTAGGCTGGGTTTTGGAAAACCATGTTTGGTGTAGGGCTGCAAGCAGAAATATGGTCCAAGAACCCTTCTCCACAGCCCGGAGGAACATTTAAAGCCCAGCACTAAAACCGCAGGAGGCCTTGAGGGCAGCAGTTTTATTGGGTGTTTCCAGTGAAGACGCAGAGTCCCAGGACTCCCCGGGGGCCCTCCACCACAAACACTGCAACACACATTCGTCTGGCTGGCTGCGTTTGCACTTTTCAGCTCTGAGGCAGATCCTCACTGGGGGGTGGGGCCGGCCCTCCCTCATCCTGCCTGCCTGCCTGCCTCTGAAATCAAAGCTAAGCACACAGCCAGATGCAGACAGGGCGGGAGGTGGGGGGCGAGCGCAGAGAGAGAGCCTCAGAACTGTGCAGAGCGCGCCTCCGCTGCAGGCAGAAGTATGCTTTTCTCTTAAGCCACGGGCCAAGAATGTGCCCTCAGATGATGACAACAGGTCAAATCGACAGTCAAGTGATAGAAACCAGACCCGTGCCGAGGCCAGGCTACAGGCAGCTGCGGCTTAATGAGATCCAGAGTCCTTGCAGGGCTCTCTGGCAGGCCCCAGGGGAAGCAAGCGGGGGCAGGCTCTGCTCTGAAGGGCTCCCTGCCCCAGCCTGGAGGTTTGGCACCCCTCCCCGCTTCATCTGACCCTAGGGCTCCGTAGGTATGCACCAGAGTAAGTTTAATTCTCATACATGAGCCTTGCTTGTGTGAAAGAAAGGGGTAGAGCATCTAAATAGACGAAGGTTTTCCCAGGGTTCTTTCCCAGCCCAAACGACGACTTTTCCCATCGTCCCCCGTGCCGTCATTTCTCGGCACTGCCGACGTCCACTGCCCATGCCCCAATAGGCCCTATTCTCTTTGCACTTGGTAAACACTGAAGCCCCTGCAGTATAACATGGCTGGATGGAGAGTGAGTCGGGCGCCGATTCCTGCCGACCCTGGGCAAACTTGCTGGAACCTTCCATTTGCCCTGCTGCTTAGCAGAAGTTCAGTCTTCTGGAGACCTCGATGGTTTTGACTTCTGTTTTGGAATGCGCAATATTTACTAACCACTTGAATAGAGAGCGACACCCCCCCACCCCCCTGGTGAGATGGAATTCTGAGGAGACATTTCAGCCATAAGGAGTGCAGATTTTAGAGGCCAATGGGCTATTGGCCTCAAAACAGAGGGTGACAGTTAGGGGGGTGCATGATTCCCCAGGTGGTAGCATCCTCTTCCCTGTGAGGTGAATGGGAGAAAAAAAAATAGAGACAGCATGTTCACTGTAGGGCCGGCCCACAGGACAGCAGCCCAGGCCTGCCCTTGTTCATAGCTGTCTCCTCACACATCTTCACAGAGCAAACTGGGTGGCTGACTACTCAGTTCCCTGTGTTTTATACCGTAGGTGACACACTGGAGGGGCCTCCCAGGCAAACAACCACCTTCAGGAATTCAGCTCTCTCTGTTTGCAAAAAGACCATCTGAGCCTGCTGAGTTGTGTGTCCAGCTACTCCATACCTGCTCTGGGTAACCTTCATTGCATGGGGCCCTGACGAGGGGATCGAGTGTGTAGGCTGGGGAAAAGTAGACGCATGGTAGCAGCGCCCCATCTCTGTAGCTCTGGTTAGACCATCATCCCTCCTGGGAAAGACTGTGCAGTGCAGCCTTTTAGGAGGGGAGCATCCACACCTGAACATGCCTCCCCTCCCCCCTCCCCACCCCCCATTAATGCTCTGTAGGTAAGGCTGATGAAGTCATTGATTCCCCCAGAGTAAACTGGTGGAATCTGCCTTAGTTCATCTTTGGGGCCTTAGGAGGAAGGGTAGACATTGTTTTCATGTCCCCAGGGAAGGAACCTTAGCGACACTAAGCCTACCTGTTCACTAAAGCATAAATCTACCTGGAGGCCTGCCTGCACATGCACACCTGCCCTGCCCCATAGAAAGTGCCACTGGTCCTGGGGGACCGTGGTGCCCTGAGGGACTGTGGCCCTTCCTGTCACTCCCCATGCTCAGTGTCACCCTCAGTGCTGTGAACTCTGCACACAAGGCTTGCTTCTAGGCAACCTTGTCATGAGCAAGAAGTTGACCAATTGTAATTCATGAGCGCGAAAGCAAAGCCTTTCCCACAGTCACAGCCCCAAGGGACATCTTGCCATGCAGAGAAAAGGAGAGGACTCCTGACTTCTTCGTGAAGACATTCAGACTTTCCAGGGAAGAATTCAAAGAGGGGCCATGCTTCCTGCGTGGGAGTAAGTTCCTTTTACCTGGAGCCTGCGCCTCTTTAGTGGCATGAGCACTAGGGGTGGGGGTGGATTTTGAGGGGCTCTCCAAGACCAGTTGTTCTTTACAGTGAGAATCCTGTCCCTGTATTGTCCCCTGACCCCCGGACCTACAGAGCTGGCTAGAATATTTCTGAACTCCCTGAGAACTCAGGAGTGTCTATACAGAGTTTCCTATCTGCCGGCCAGCTGTCTCCTCCACATCCAGCCTTAGGAACCTCCTACTCTATCTCCGTTGAGCTGGACTGGCATTCTCAAGCCAGACAGACTTTCGGTAAAGTACCCCCCCTCAGCAGTTGCCGCTTCCTTTGGTGTTATTCACGACCCACAGCACATGGGGAGGCAGGGAGCCCTGCCTGGGAGCAGTTGTAAGGTGCCTCCTGGCTGTCCGGCCTCTGGGACCTCAGAATTGGCTATAAAAAAAAAACAGTGTAGAGCTTTCAACAATTATATCTCGACCGTTGAAATGCCCACCCAGAGAAAATACCTACCATCAGTTGGGCACTTCCTGTGTGAAAGGATTTATATTCATTTCAATTCCGTAAGACAGGCATTATTTTCAAAGAAACAGTGTATGTATCCTCAGCCAATCACAGGTATCAAGGCACACCTAGCCAAGCCTGGAGGTACCCGTCCTACGTTTGCCGTTTAATGGATACACATCGGAAGGCTGAGTTTTCAATCCTAAAATAGGACACAACAGGCCAGGCCTTGAAGGAACATGGACTCAGCCATGGAGGCCTTGAAGAGCAAGCCACACTGCATTTCTGGCTTCAGAAAGGAGCAGGAAAGAGAGTCAAAGGGGAATTTATTTCCTCACATACCGTGAGGAAGGTAAATATAAAGTTTTCCCAACCTCTGAAAAAGCTAGCTTTGGCATCCTAGCCGGGACAGAGGGCAGGTCATGTTCGACTAGACAGGATCGGCTGGGGGACAGAATCTGTCACTAGAGATCAGAGGGATACCCCGAGTCTTTCTTCTTTCTGTAAGCCTAAGAAATCTAAAACTAGACGAACGATTTGACTATATTTCCATAGGTCCACGGGGCTCAGCTTCTGAACATGGCCGTCTCTGGGAATGTTTCCAGTCCCACATCTCCCCAGGGATGGAGCCAGTCGTGGATCAGACCTGCCTACACCACCCGGAAGCCATTCGGAGGATAAAGAAGGGCTCTCTCTTCCGTGTTCTTCTGCCTGCTTTGGAGGTCTCAATCTTCTCCAGCTAACTGGCATGTGTTCCAACAGCGCATGTCCTAGCTGGCCACTTCGAACTACTCCACAGAAGAGGCTGAAACTGGGGGACTCCATGCTCTAGAGGCCCAGCCCCCACTGCGTGGCCATCCTCCACCCACACACACACACACGCCCCCACCCCCAACGGGACTCTCTCCACCCAGCGGACTGTGGGCTAGATGGAGAGGCTTAACATTTCAGTGGTTCCCATGGCAGCATCTGAGAAGACGCCCGGCTAGCCGCGGCAGCTGTGGCAGAGTTCAGGGGACCCGAGAGAAGAACACTTTGTGAGTGGCTGGTTCCCATGGCAACTGCAGAGCGCCTCTGAGCAGCCGCGAACCTGTAGCCAAGGCTAGGTCAGCCTTGGAAATCTAGAATGCCTGTGGCTGCAGCCTGGAACAGAACAGCCTTCCAAGGGTGGTATTTTTAGTACGGGCATGTCTTAAATAGCTGTGCGTCCATTTCCTGCAAATGGTCATCTTTCGAACATCTGCATCAAATCCTAGGAAAAAGACGTGTCACCCTGGCAGGACTCCCAGACTAGCGCTATGCATTCGTCTATGATGGAGGGATTAGAGTCTGCGACGGTTTGAATGATAAAGGCCCCTCACGGGCTCGGGTTTTTGAACACTCGGTCCCCAGATGGTGGCGCTGTTTGCGAAGGTGGTACAGCCTTGCTGGAGGTAGTACAAAACTGGGCGTGGGCGCTGAGAGTTCCTGACTTTCCCCTACTTCCTCCCCCAAAATTCTCCGCTCCCTGTGCAAATGAAACATGATCAGGCAGCTTTCCACCCCCCACCATTTTATGCGATCCCTTCGCCACCCTGAGGACTCTGGAGCCATAAACTAAAATAAAAACTTTCTTCATTAAATTAGTTTGGATCATGGTGTTTTACCTCAGGAGCAGAGGTAATAAGTAGCTAATAAGGTTTCTGGTTTGTTGCTTTTGTTTTGTTTTGTTTTGTGTTTGTTTTGGGGGTTGGTTGTTGTTGGTGTTTTTATATATCTGTGTCTCTACACCATGACCACAGCAGCTCTTTTTTTTTTCTTTTTGGTTTTTCTGAGACAGGGTTTCTCTGTGTAGCCTTGACTGTCCCGGACTCACTTTGTAGTCCAGGCTGGCCTTGAACTCACAGCAATCCGCCTGCCTCTGTCTCCCGAGCGCTGGGATTAAAGGCGTGCGCCACCACACCCTGCTCCACAGCAGCTCTTATAAACAAAAATATTCACTGGCTTAGAGCTTCAGAGTTTAGCCCTCTATCTTCATGGCGGGAAGCATGGCGGTGTGCAGACAGACATGGTGCAGAGAAGGAGCTGAGAGATCTACATCTGGATCCTTAGGCAGCAGAAGGAGACTGTATGCCACACCGGACATAGCTTGAGCATAGGAGACCTCAAAGCCCGCCCCCACCGTGACGCACTTCCTCCAAGAAGGCCACACCCCCTAACAGTGCCACGCCCTTTGGCCAAGCACTCACACACACACACACACACACACAACACACACACACGTGAGTCTACGGGGATCATATGTCTATAAACCACCACAGTCTCCATCTTACTCAAAAAGTGAGGAAGGAGGATGAGGAGGGTTCAGGCTTTTCCCAACTGCCTTGAGATGCTATCAGTAGCACACTTCACAAATAAAGGAAACTGAGGCTCAATTAGTTACCCAAATCCACCATCATGCGTTAGCCTGGGAACGCATAGCCGGTCTCCTTCACCACTAGGGGGTGCTCTGTGGTTAGCCACTTGGGTAATGTATCTTCTCTAGTGGAGAGCTGCCTGCTAGCTCTCTGGTAAGAGGAATCCATGCAGGCCACTTCCAGGCCCGGGCTTGATCGCCTCACAGGACCATAGTCACATCTCTGGCCGAAATAGCAACAGCTCTGGGTACCCTAGAAGTAACCTGGTGGAGATGGTGGAATCCCTTCCAGTCAGCTTCCCTTGTGTGTTTTTGATGGGAAGGATTGCCCTGTTCTCCTCTTCCCTGGCTGTGACCTCAGTAGGAAACAAACTTCCGGTGTGGTTACACGCAGTGTCTTGCTGTGTTTGTTTCCACAGCCAGCCCTCTGTGGCTTTCAGCTTCGCTGCGCTTCATTTCAGAGTACGGAGCTGGTTTCTAGGCAACTGGTAACGTCTAAGGTATGTGGTAAAGTTGGGCAGATTCCCCAAATCCAAAGGTATCAGAGATGCTCTGTCCATCATGACAGTGGCTTCCTTTCTGTGGTCTGGAGACATATCCAAAAAAATTGGCTCCAATATAGATTATGAGTGATATTCTCGTGACACATTCTCAAGGAGGCTATGAATTTACTATGGAGTGTTACGTAAATACTTGCCTGTGGATGAGTAGATGTTTGGATGGAAGGTTTGATAAATAGGTAGATTGATGGATGTCTAAGTTGATGGTTGGAGGATTGGACGGATAGGTGGGTCGGTAGATGCATGGATGGATGGGTGGATAGGTGGGTGGGTGCATGGATGAATGGGTGTGTGGATGGGTGGATGGATGGATAGGTTGGTGGGTGTTACAGATGGATAAATGGATGGATAGGTACATAGATGTGTCTATGAAAGGGTGGGTGGATGTATGATGGGTTTGTGGATGGTTGGGTGAGTGAGTAGGTGGATGAATAGATAAATGGCTGGGTGGGTGATGGATGGGTGGGTAGATGTATGAATGGGGGGGTGGGGTGGATGGATGAATAAATGAATGGATAGGTGGGTGACTCTGTAAGTAGATAGGAGGAAGGTCTAGTTGGCAAATAAGTGAGTGGATAGCTAGGTAGATAACCACTTCTACTACAAGGCAAGAAAAGGACAGCATGTTCTACATAGTCATGAGAATCAAGATGCTAATGGAGTAGATAAGGCTAGAAAGTGGCTCATCTCAGCAGCAATGTCCTCTTCCGACATGCTGGCAAGCACAGCCTTGTAGAGGAGTTAGGACAGCAGAAAAGGGAAGGAGAGAGAAGACCCGAAGTTTAAGTGGCCTTTGCAGATGGAATGCTCTCACTTCTCCCCGTCAGAGCTAGGATGGCCGCCTTAATAAATAAATACAAATATCAAGTGAATATCTATCCATGTAATAATAGGGACATGTTTTATTGCAATCGCTTTATTGTAATAAATTCACAAATGACAGCATCACACAGCTAGATTAAGGCACGGACACTAGCATGTTGTCACCCAGGGCAACTGCTGTTGAAACGCATGCCCTATTGTCCAGTGTGGTTTGCCTCTTAACCTCCAGGAGGGACGAGCCCTCCAGAAACCACATCTGGCCTCTTTCCTGCACTATGGAAAGCATTCTAAGAGCAGATCATGGCGAGCCCATAAATGGTGATGATCATTAGAGCCACAGAAACCAACCTCTGCCTTTTAGCCCTCTGAGTCCGTAAAAAAAGATGTTCACCCAAGCTGGCAATTGTTGTTTTACTGTGAAGCGTACAATTGCATTTATAGTATGATTTACATAATGGAGCCCAGGTGGCCTTCTCTGCTTCCACCTTTGAAGGAAGTCTATGTGTTCTTCCCAAGACCCTTCAAAAGCTAGCATCATGGGTAGTCCTTGTCACTACAGAAAAGCTGATGGAAAATAGTCTGTTGTCAGCACGGAGCCTGGTTAGTGTGGGCGTGTGCTGGTCCTCACATGCTCACAAGTGAGTATATGGTGGGTGGAACTGTTTGGCAAGGATTAGGGGGTGTGCCCTTGTCGAGGAGATGTGTCACAACAGAGCCGTTGTCACTCCCCCGCTTCTCACGCGGACCACTTGCCATGAACCCCTGTTGCATCGCTGTGGTACAAGCTCCCCAGCTCAGCTTCTCAAACCTACGGCATCCCGACCCTATGGTAACCAACTAAATACGGAGGCTGCGAACACGTTGGCGATGGCAAAAGGTTTCTGAACACCAAAAAGGAATTCAAAATCAGTCATGTGATGGATCACAGGTGTTCCCAGCAGTCCATGAGCCTATGTGGCATCTCAAAATGTCACTGCAGCCCCAGTCCTGAATACATAGCTTGGCCATATTGCAGTGTGCATGCCATCACACACCATGTCCACAGACCTGCCCAAAATGCCCCAGCTCAGGTTCAAGACTACTGTATATTATGGATTATATATATATATATATATATATATATATATATATATATATATATAT
>OU015754.1:2226826-2254301 GCA_907169655.1 Acomys percivali
ATATATATATATATATATATATATATATATATATATATATATATATAGTGGTTTATGAGGCTTTCTGGTTTTATAGACATGTGATGGTTTAACTACAGAAAGCTAAGACTTTAGACATTTCCCTGTCATCCCCCAGCATGTAAATATGAAATTAGCATATCCTTAGATTGGGTTGGGTTAGAATTTATGAATTACTGTTCGAGTTTCTGGCTTGAGCCTCACAAAATTCTGTCAATGAATCTTGGCTTGAGGTGGGGACAGAATTGCCAACGGTGTCAGAAGTGGCCCCACACGCACGCCTGCCATGTGAACTACACACTCGTGCAAAGCATCATTCTCAGGCTTGCCAATTATAAAAATCAAAACATTGAAGATGCTCCTACACCGCCCCAGGGCCCCCCAACTTCCCCCATCCCCGAGGTACCAAATACTCAGCCAAGATTTAATTCTTTATGTCAAAACAAACAAGCACACCCACCTCGTTGCTGTGCAAGTTCACTTTGTATTTTACACGTTGTAAAAGCATACATCTACCAAAGAATTCTTTCAAAGTAAATTTCAGTCTGGGGTACCCATACCCATAAATGTTTGGCTCTCATACCTATTTATATACCTATGTGCCTGGGATCATATAAAAATGTCTTGATCAAAAAGAGATTCTGAGTGGAAAAAAGTTTAAGCAACCCTGGTGTGAAATAAATGCCCTTGGTGTTTAAAAAAAACAAGGAAGCTGTCAGATGTGATGGCACACACCTACATGTAACGCCAGCCCTGAAGAAGGGGAGTAGGGAGATGGGGGAAGAAATAGGGAGGAGCACAAACTCCAAACCAGGCGAGGGAGACCCTGCTGCAAAACGGGGGGGGGGGGACATAAAAAGAGGGGACTATTAATGTTCCAAGGTGCCTACCGCTGTCTAGCCGAGCTGCCGCCTTTGTTGTGGTCTGCAGGGGTGTGGGTGAAACATGGGCCTTCCAAGGACATCGAAGACTCTCCAAAAGTATGAAAATGAGTCACGGGACTGAGGACTGGCCCCCAGGGCATGCTGGGGAGCTTGCTGGCTGCAGAGAAGGCTTTGCCCGGATGCTCAGTTCTGCCAGGAACTGAGGCTGAAGTGAAGTGAGAGCCAGCGTGGAGATCACCTCATCTCCCCCACTGCGGCTTCCCCAGAAGTAACCAGATCAAACAGGGTTTTTGCATTTAAATGTCAAGGCTTTGGGAAAACCAGCTTCCACAGGAATTTCTCCCTGGGTCCTGACTGAGAAACCGGAAGGGCTTCATGGCTGTGCACAGTGGGCAGCTTGTAAGCCTCCGTGGAACACAGCCACACCATCACATGAGTGCAGCCTCGGTGCTCAAAGGCACTCTGTCCCGAAAAGGCCACGGTAAAGCAGCAGCTCGTTCTAACCTAAAGTACGTGCTGGGCAGGACTTCAAAGTGAATTCCTGGGTATGTGGGTGCAAATCTGTTGCAACTTGTTGCAGTAGCGAGAACATACGTATATGCCTTTTCTATAGAAATCTCTGGCAATGCTTAAGATGTATGCAAATGGGCTGAAGATAAAAGAAACCATACGCTTCTTTTTCCTGTGCTAACTCTAAAAATACTAGTAACAGGCAGGCCGTTATCAGGGCTGGAGTGACGAGTGACGGCTCGTCAGTTAAGAGTACTGGCTGCTCTCTCAAAGGACCTGGATTCAGTTTCCAGAATCATATCAGGCGGTTCACAAGCATCTGTGACTCCAGCTCCAGGCAAAACAACACCCTCTTATGGCCTCCTGTGTGGCACCTGTGTGCACACACAACGTATGCACACACAACACAACACACAGCACATACATACACCACACACACCATACAACCACACACATATACACACACACCATAAACACGCATACACACACACCCCACACACATACACACACACCACAAACACAACACATATATACACAGTACAAAATACCATAAGAATTCAGGATACCATGCAATAGCAGACAACGTATTTTAAGAAAATGACAGCATGCCAAAGCTCTCATTTCGCGCGGGCAAACATCAAATGGAGCTTGATTGCTTTTTCAGTTAGAAAAGAACCATAGAGCTGGAACTTACTGCCAAGTCCTGGAGGGCTTGTAAGAGAGTTCTCTGGGAAATTCCTTAAAGTCTGATTTGCTTAACAGACAAGAAGAAAAAAAGAACATGCTTTTATTTGTCAGAGAAGGGAGCCATCTTACTCTCTTTGGGCTCTGTTATGAACTGGAAAATCGTTAAAAAATGAATGAAAAACATGCATGATCAATTCATTTCTTACAAATGTGATTTCTTTTTCTTATTTTAAAGATTTTTTTTTAACTTCTGCGGGTTTTTTTTTTTGTTGTTGTTGTTTTTTTTTTTTTGCCTGTATTTATGTATGTGCGCCACATGCATGCAGTGCCCATAGAGGCCAGAAGAGGGCATCAGAGCCCCAGGAACTGGAGTTATAGTTCATTTTGGTATGCACTGATTTTACTCACTTGCAACTTCTTTTTTTCTTAAATAAAAAGTTTGTTTCTTAAATGGAGTCATATGGAAAGAGAGTTGTGAGCCGCCATGACAGTGCTAGGGACCAAATCCAAATTACCTGCAAGGGCAGCGGGTGCTCTTAACTGCTGAGCCATCTCTCCAGCTCCCAGGCATGATTGCCTTGCCTGAAACATCTTCCATAAATTAGGCCGATGCTGATGTGTCTTAGACTCATAGGCCCAGGTCAATATGTCTGTCTGCACAGAGGAAGTCATCCTGCCTTGGGCCCCAGTTAGGAGGGTGGCTTATGATTGGCAGCTGTCACACAGAGTGTGGCACCAGCTTAGACTCTCAGGGCCCTTGAGAGTCTAGTGACAGTTCAGGAAGCTGATCATGGGCCTCCCTGGCCCCACAGGAAGCATTGCAAATGATGTGGATGGTCTCAGACGCACACAGTCCTGAGCCACAGCTGGTGGTTCTGAGCTGTGTTGTAATGGTGTGCATGGCTGCTGTATTGTGGATATGGATCGTCCCTGAAAGGCTCGCATGCAGGAAGCTCGGTCTGTGACGTAGCAGAGGGCAAGGTTATGGAACCTATGCTATGAGGACACCACTTCTGACCGAGGCTGGCCCCAGGGAGCAGGCTGGGTCTTGCACCAACAGGTTAGCTACCGGAGAAACAAACTATTGTGCATGGAACTGCACAACTTGAGCTGTTAGCATTTTTGTGTCACGGTCTTCTCTTATTTGGTGTCATCCACGTGGCACAGCATGAGGCCCTTCCAGGAATGTGGTCACCTCCAGATCTGCATGCCAAAATAAACTTTTATATTTTATTTTTCATTATTTTTTGCAAAGCACATAGGCCAAGGTAATGTGTTATAATATAATGAATAAAGACTGGGTGGTGGGTTTGTTTTAAAGATAAAGGAATAGTTAGTTGTACCTATGCACTTGACGTAACCCATTGCCTGTCACAAAGGCCGAGCATTCTGAAGTCACTGGTTGTTCTTCTAGGTATGAGTTTAAGATTTCCTAGTACGGAAATAATACAAAGATTATTCTGTTGCCGTGATAAAACACTATGACCAAAAGCAACTTCTGGGAGGAAAGTGTTTCTTTCCATCAGAGTAGAAACTCGATGGCAGGCCTGATAACAACGCCATGCTGCCTTACCTCTAACCAGAGAACTGGCAGGCGAGGAAGTGCAGCAGAGATCATGGAGGCTCACCGATGGCTCTGGCTTGGGCTGCCTAAGAAAGTGAGCTGAGCCAGAGTTGACAAGTGAGCTACCAAGGGAATGGTGCCGCCCACAGTGGGGTGGGCCTCCTGCACCTATTAGTCAGACAATCCTCACAGGGCAGGCTCTAGCAGAAGACTGTCCTCCTCAGCAGAGCACACAGCTTCGGGATGAGCCCAAGCAACAGGGTGCCGGGTACCGGTGTGTGGGGTCCGATAACCCTCACGCCACATTTGCACCACTGAAGCTGCCACCTGCCAGCTATCTCCAGATGGCTCCCATTTCCAGTCTAGCTGGTTTTGCCTTCAAACCTATTAGTCGCGATTCTGCCAAACCATGTCTGCTGAATCCCTGCTCTGCATGGTCCTCTTTCCCTCCTATCAGGCAAATCCTTTCTCTTGTCACTGTGGTTCCTCCACGCCCTGCGGCACTCACAACACAGGCTTCTCACCCTTTCTGGAAACCAGTGTCATGGCACAGAGTGATCTTGCCTTGATAAGTCTTGCGTTCCATGGTACGTGGACTTTGCAGTATAGTCTGTCCGCACTGTTACCGTGGCTGCTATGGTTTGCATGCGAAATGCCCCCTCCCCGCAGGCTCCTGTCTGATCGCTTGGTCCCCCTGCCCCCACTCCATGGTGTTGCTTTAGGAGTTTGTAGGACCCTTGCAACTGTGGTTTAGTTAGCGGAAGTGAGTTCCTAGGGGAGGGACTTGAAAGTGAGGCCTGCTTCTTTTCAGGGACCAAGCTCTGTGCTCCTTAATCAGCCAAAACAGAGGTTCTCAACCTGTGGGTCATGACCCTTTGTGGGTCATTGGAAATGTCAGGTGTTTACATTGAAATAAACGACAGTGGAAAATTTACAGTTATGAAGTAGCAATGAAAGTAATTTTTATGCTCGGGGTCATCACGACATGAGGGACTGTATTAAAGGGGTGCGGGGTTAGGAAGGGTGAGAATCACTGAGCCCCAGCCCTAGCCCCAGCCCCAGCCACAGCCACAGCCAAGCAGCTCCAGCGGCCTTCCCTACTCTGACCGACTGAGAGCCCTCAGCTGGGAGCCAACTGTCAATCCGTGCTTACTACTTCAGCCTATTTTCATCAAATTCTGCTCCTCGCAAATGTTTAAAAGAGAAACGCTTATTGTTCTTTCAGTGAACCACCTGATTTTTTTATTTTTTATTTTTGGATGCCTAACTGTCCTGTAACAGTTTCCTCTGGGATTGAAGCATTCCATTCTGCAGCCACGCTCTTCACTCAAGAAGGCAAGCCACTCAAAACAGCTTCAGGAAGTCCCTGAAAGTGACGAGATTCGCTAGGCCCCTCCCTGTCAGAGTGAGCAACAAGAGCTGAGAAACCCTGTCAGAGTTGCCAAGTAGAAGCTCAGACAAGACCCCCCCTGCCCCCCCTCGCCCCCCCCGCCCCCCCACCCCCCCCCCCCCCCCGCTGTCCAGGAGAAGCAGAAACCAGCCAAGCTGCCTGTGAGGGGTTTAGACCAACTGAGGCACCTGGAAAGGACACCCTCCAACCTGTTGAGCTGCCTGCAGGCTGAGCGGCCTGCTTCAGGTCCCCATGCTGGGGAGGTCTTTGGTGATGCAGCTGTCTTTGGGTCATTTCTGCTCCTGTTAAGTCACCCCAATAAAACACGTTGTTTACCAAGCTGGTCCGGACTTTTGGTCTGTCAGGGGTCCCTATGTGGGGTTGAGGGGAAATGTGTGCAGCATCACCCCAGGAAAAGTAATCCCAGGCCTCATTTGGACACCATGAGGCACCTCGCAGCACAGGATCTAAGGGGTTCGGCATGAAAACAGGGCTGTGCTTGAGGTATGCCGAGGCAAATTTTAACTTGGAGAGCAATTCTGCAAAAATGAAGAGGAAAGGCGTCTCTAAACATTTCAAGGAAAATATCCTCCCACCCTGCCTGGGCCGATCGGCCGTTGAGAACATTGCTTTTCCAGTCATTTCATTTATGAGCGACAGAGCCCCGGCTCTCTCTCTCCATACCTAGATAACCCCAGACTCTCGGGTGACTGTAAAAAATATTTTAATAACATGTCATCTGTGATCAGAAATAACGAAGTGCTCGGGTAATCACACGGTGACAAGCTGCAAAGAGTGTTTTTCTGGCTCTCGATGGGAGGATCCAAGCGTTATTAGCAGGTACTTTTCATCCTACTGTCTGAGAAACCATACCTGAGAGTCGGTGGTTAGACCGAGGCATGGCCTTTATTCCAGCTTTGCCCAGCTCTGCCAGAACTTACAAATGCTCTCGGTGGAGGATGCTCAGTGGTTAGAGTACCAGCTGCTCTTGCAGAGAAGCCTGCTTTGGTTCCTAGTGCCAAATGGCGACTCACAACCATCTGTGACTCCTATTTTAGGGGATCTGATGCCCTCTCTGACCTCCATGGACACTGCACAAATATGGTGGGGACACACATACACACACACAGATAAAATACAGTTTTTTAAAAATTTAAAGAACACCCAAAAAAAACTCATGAAATTAATTCTAACCATCTATTTAAACAATACGTCCACTGCACTGCTATTTCAATAGATGATAGATACAAAAAACATTGTGACATTACACATTTTTCCAGGTTGTTCTCTAAATCCAGTGTGCACTTTTACGCTTACATATCTCTGCCCAGAGAAACCAGGTGGGCGGCTGTTGTGTTGTTGCGTTGTGGGGCGGCACTAAAGCAGAACTCTCCCGGGATCCAGGGATCCTGCAGGCTTCCACACGCAGAAAACCCAAGACTCCTCACGTGAACGAGACTTGCCAGGGCTCTGCCCCAACCTACCAAATCCTGTCTCTGGAGTGGCAGTGAAATTTGCATTTTTTAAAACAACTTAATATAGCCGATGTTCTGCTTGGTGTATCTGAAACCATCTGCTGTTGTGGGAATGTGAAATGTCCCCACTGGCTCATGTGTCTGAACACTAGGTCCCCAGCTGGGGGCCAGATTTTTGAAGATTGTGGAAAATTTAGGAAGAACCAAAGGAAATGGAAGTGGAGAAGGAGAAGGCTTGGGGTACTGCGCTTCTCTCTCTCTCTCTCTCTCTCTCTCTCTCTCTCTCTCTCTCCCTCTCTTTCTCTCTCTCTCTTCTCTCGCCCTCCCTTTCTCTCTTGTCTCCCTCCCCCCATCTCTCTCCCCACCTCTTCCAGACTGCAGAAGCCATGTATATGACCGGCTGCCTCACATTTCTGCGGCCGTGCTTTCCCTGCTGCAATGGACTCTCACCTTTCTTAAACTGTGAAGGGAAAAACAAAACCTTTTGTTCCTTGGTTTGATTTTTGTCAGACGTTTTGTTACAAGAAGAGTAACTGTTATACACAATGTCTGCCAGGCCCTTCCAAACTGTCCATCTCGTCCTGTGGCCCCAGAGGCGAGTGAGCACAATCCACCACCACTGGCTGAGTGTCAACTACTTGGCAGCCCAACAATACAGGAGAACCCCTGCCCTGCCAGAGCTTACACTGTGGTACAAATGACAAGCATGGTGAGAGCCCATGCTGTGACTTCTAGCGGAGGAGAGTTCAAGGAAGAAAGTGAGGCAAAGGAGAGAGGCAGTGGGGGGAAGGGGGCCCCATTACCTGCCCTGTGGCATCAGGGAAGGCCTCCTGAGGAGGGACCTGCTGGTAGACACTCACTGTGTGGACAAGAACATCATGTCAACGATTCTGTAGGAAGAACAACATGAAGGCCGGTGTGGCTGAAGCCAGAATTAAATTGAGAAACATCTATGGTAGCAATAATGTTGAAGCATTACAAATGTCTCCCAACAAAGAAGCTGGGAACTGGTTAGAGTGACTGACAAATTCTACCAAACCTATAAAGAAGAGCTACCACCAATCCTCCTAGAAATGGTCCCTAAAATAGAAAGGGACCACACATTGCCAAGCATTCTATGAAGGCAGCATTTCTCTACTACCAAAACCAAATAAGGATAAAATACCACCAAGAGCAAATAAACAGTAACACATTATAGACCATTCTATTGGTAGACACAGACACAAAATTCTCAGCAAGCCTTTGCAAACAGTGCACGTACACACTGAGATCACACATGGTAGCCAAATTGGTTCCATCAGGAGTGCAAGGATGGTTCAACATAAATAAATATAGTGCAACAAATAGACTTAACGACGGAAATCACATGACCTTAGATGCAGAAAACGTCTTTGACAAAATTAATAATCTTTTCATAATTAAAAAAACTTGAAGAAACTAAAAATGGAAGAAATAAATCACAACGTTTAAAAAGACCGTGTGTGTGTGTCTGTGTATAAAGACAAATATATATATATATGACAAACCTATGCCAAATCTCATAGTGAATGGAGAAAAAATGAAAGCATTTCTTATAAAATTGCGACTAAGATAAGTATCTTTGTCACTGTTCAATGGCTGTAAAGAGACACTATTACCAAGGCAACTTTTATAAAGAAAGAATTTAATCAAGGATTTATTACAGGTTCAGAAGCTTAGTCATTATCATCACTGCTGGCTGTTCACGCCAACTTGGCAGGATGGCTTCCTCTGTCATGCTAACAGACTACGTGTAAGCCTTGTCCCTGGAGACCTCCGACCTCCAGGCTCCTAGACCACTCTGGCCCCTTGAGGCACAGGAGTGGCTAGGCCCCTCCCTCAAGGGGGCGTCACCGGCCAGACCCCCGTAGGCCCCGCCCTACAGAATAGTATCCCACCAATCCCTGCGCTTGTTCTAAAAGCAGGCCACATAATCCCTCCAATCCCAGGCCGCCTTGAAAGCTTTGCCTCACTCTCTCCCCCCCCCCCCAACAAGAAAGCCTGGATTGCCCCGGTGTTCTGCTCAGTTCTCTGCTGCTTGCCACCTGAGCAGAGTCAGCCTTTCTCTTGAGTTTTTCCTTCCCAGTAAGTCTCTTAGGTGAGGCGCGTTGTGCAGTGAGACTTGGTGGTATTCCTTGACTGCCAACTGCCAGAATACCTTACCATTCGAGTTGTAACACAGCCATGGCAGGGAGTATGGTGGCACATACGGTGTGGGAAAAGTACCTGAGAGCTTTACATCCTGATCCGCAGGCAGCAGGCAGAGACAAACACTGAGCAAGGTGCAGGCTTTTTAAAACCTCAAAGCCCACGCCCACCAGCACACCCCTCTTAAACAAGGACACACCGCCTTGAACAAGGGCACATCCCTTCCAACAAGGACACACCCCCTCCTGCGAGGACACACCTCCTCCAACAAAGACACATCCCTTCCATCAAGACACAGGACACACCTATTTTTTCCAAACAGTTCATCAGCTGACGACTAAGCACGCAAACATATGAGCAGAGGGTAGGGGTGGGGAGAGGGGGGACCGGGGGGAGGGGGGAGGGGTGGGCCGGCAGCTCTCTCATTCAGACCACCAAGAGTGCACACTCTGTTCACATCTATGTGACATAGTGTCAGGAGTCCTAGATAGAGCATTAAAACAAGAGAAAGAAAAAAAAGGGGGGGGGGGACAAAAAGTGGAAAAGAATAAGCTCAAATTATTCCTATTTATGTTAAACAAATGTTAATTAACCGGGCTATATAGCATAAACTTATTCCCCAAGATTGGGAGGGGTTGGTGTCAGCTATGTTAGAAGCTACTCGACAGTTACAGTGGTTATCATGGTGGAGAAATGAAGCCATGGGAATAGAACAACAAAATATAGCAAGGGGGATAAATGTTGTTAAAGATCAATTGCTTGCTGAAGGACGTTATGTTGACTTCAGAGAACAAACCCGATCTGAAGATGTAGTAATTGAACAGTGTCGTGTTGCAGCCATAAGAGCTTGGGACATGGTTGAGGAGCCTAGTGATTTACTAAGGTATGTCAAGGTCCTGGAGAAGCCTTCGCAGAATTCTTACAGAGATTGGGTTCAGTTCTAGATAGAGCCACACCAGATCCTGAGACCAGGCATTGACACTGATCATGGCGTATGAGAATACAAATACTGAATCTAAGAGAGCAATTAGACCATTAAAAGCACGAGGAGCCCCATTAGATGAATGGGTAAGAGAAACAGTTAATATTAGCTCTTCAGAACATGAAAACAATATAATAGCTACATATCTAGCTATGCCTTATCTATCTCTCTCTATATATCTATAGCTAGAGGTCTCAGATATAAAAACACCCGAAGCTTTAATTGTGGTAAATTTGGCTATTTACCAAGAAACTGTAAGGTTAAAAGTTCCAGACACTTCGCGCCGGGCGTGGTGGCACACGCCTTTAATCCCAGCACTCGGGAGGCAGAGGCAGGTGGATCGCAGTGAGTTTGAGGCCATCCTGGTCTACAAAGTGAGTCCAGGATAGCCAAGGCTGCACAGAGAAACCCTGTCTGGAAAGAAACCAAAACTAACTAAATAAATAAAAAGTTCCAGACCTCAAAATAACAGGTGCACAGACTCTGGAGTAAATGATACCCGTAGAAGAGTACAAGAAACTTCTGGCCATGATGGTGATGACATGCCAAGACTTCCAGAGTATCGTAGCTGCCGTGCGAAGGGAAGACATTGGCCTAGGGATTGTCAATCCAAGAGAGACACACAAGGTAATCTCTTGCCATCAGGAAACGGAGGGGCCTGTTAGCTCGAGGGCCTGCAGCAAACAATATGAGCCGAGCCATCTTTTCTTTGGTCAGCCAGAATGTAACACACTTGCAGAAATACGAAGACTAGGTATCGGTGATTTAATGCATGCTACTGAAGGCAGCGCAGCTTTGGATCTGGCCTCAGATAAACCTCTTACACTATCTCTACAGGTTGAATATTACAAAATAACCACTGGTGTTTACAGTCCTTTACCTTCAGGGACAATAGGAATAATCTTAGGAAGAAGTGGATTAATTTCCCAAGACTTTATTGTGCATCTAGATATTATAGATGAGGATTGTAAGGAAGAAATGAAGGTCACAGCACATGTAAAGAAGATGCAAATTAATGTAGGGGGTAGAATTGCTTAGCTGTAACAGTTTCCTTACATCACCATCACGGGCAAAGGCACTCTAGTAGAAAGAACAGGTGTATTTGGGAGTACTGGAAGACGTGTGTTCTGGAAAACAATGGTTAATGATCAGAGACCTAAGTTAATGGTACAAATGAATAGTGTTGAAATAGAAGGACTTGTGGATACAGGAGCAGATGTCACAATCCTTTCTCAAAAGTATTGGAATCCAGACTGCCCACTTCAGAAGGTTTATACACAATTTATAAGAATTGGTAAATTATCTCAAAGTATACAGTGAATTAAGTATGTGGAACCAGATGGGCAAACTGGGACTGAGACCCTATGTGGCTGACACACCCATAAATTTATGGGGAAGGGATCTTTTACAACAACGGGGTACTCAAATTAATATTCCTGCAATCACAGAGACAAACAATGATAAAGTGGGAAAGAATAAGCTCAAAGTATTCCTATTTGTATATTAATCGATTTCACACTTAAAAGGTCCTAAAATCTTCATCAGAAAATGTTTAGATCCAATAAGCATTTTAAGCAAAGCAACAGGACACAAGGTCAGCACACAGAAGTCAGTTGTTTTTCTGTTGCAAAAAGAAAAAAAAACCCACATATCTGCTAAAAAGAAATAAAATAAAAAAGAAATCAGTAAAAATCAAAAGTAAAATCAGGAAAATAAAAGCTATATAAACTAGTTAAGAATAAAACTAACTAAGGAGGTTGAAGGCCCCTACAATTAAAACTTTAAACTGAGGCTGGAGAGATGGCTCAGCAGTTAAGAGCACTGGCTGCTCTTCCAAAGGACCAGGGTTCAATTCCAGCAACAACATGGCAGCTCACAACTGTCTATAATTCCAATTCTAGGGTCTCTGATGCCCTCGCACAGACATACATGCAGGCAAAACACCCGTGCACATAAAAATAAGCAAATAAATCATTAAAACTTGAAACCGCTAAAGGAAGAACTTGGAAAGGACATGAAAGATGAGAAGACCTCACATTCCCAAGTTTACAGATCTGGTGTAGTCCCCATCAAAACCCCCACAATGCTTTTCAACGAAATGGGGACGTCTCAAGATTCAAACAAAAGCACAAAAGTCTCTGAGTAGCTAAAGCTATTCTGAACAGAAGGAGAACTGCTAGAGGCATGGCGCTTGATCCCAAACTATACCAGAGCCATAGTGACAAACACATGGTACTACACACACTCAAAAACAAAAGCCAAAGCAAAACAAATGAAAGCCCAGATGTGTAGACCAATGGCACAGACCAAAGGACCTGGAAACAAACACACAGCTACTACAATCCCTTAATCTTTGGCAAAGGGGTATATTTTGCATCAGTAGAAAGATAGACTCTCCAACAAATGGCACTGGAAGATACTAAGAATGAAACTAAGAATTGCTAAGATCAAAACCAAATTCAACACAAAACAGAATTCAAAGTTCTATGGAAAAATATGTAAGACACTTTTAAGACTCAGACATAGGCCAGGACTTTCTGAAAAGGATTCTAATACTACGGGAAATAATCCCAAGAATTGACAAATGGGACCTTGTCAATCAAAAAGCTTCTTCACAAGGCCTGCAAGGTAGCCCAGGGGGTTAAAAGTAAGGCTGCCAAGCCCAAAGACCCAAATTCAATGCCCAGAACCAGCAAAAAAATTTGAAAGAGAGAGCTGACTCCACAAATTGTCTATGTCCTCCACAGGTGTATAATAGCACAAGTGCACACACACACACACACACTCACACACACACACACACACCACAGTCACTCACAACAATAATAATAATTTTAAAGATTAACACCCTATAGAATAGGAGAGAAAAATCTCTGCTTATATATATATATATATATATATATATATATATATGATATTAATATCTGGAGTTTATAATGAAATAAAAAGTTACACACCAACAAACCAATCAGTAATAAATGGGCTACCTGACCATTCTCAAAGACTAAATACAAATGGCCAGTAAATCATTGAAACTGTCTTCAACATCCTTGGCTATCAAGGAAATGCAAATGAAAACTACTTGAAAGTCAGGTGTGGTGATGCAAGCCTTTAAAAACAAACAAAAGCAAAACTGCTTTGAGATGGCTGTTTATCCTCACTGGAATGCTGGGGTGGGACAGTTAGGACAAATGCCAGCAGGGATGGAGAGAAAAGAGGAACGCTTTTTTTCCCTGGTGGGTGTATAAACTGGAGAAGCCGTTGTGGAAACCAGCACGGAGGCTTCCTACAAACCAAAAGTAGAACTGGCTCCTGGACTCATGCCCAGGGGACCCTAAGTGGCCATACCTCAGCCTCCTTGCACATCCATGTTCACACATGTGAAAGTCACACTAGCTAAGACACACAGCCAGCTTAGCCATCGTCAACAGATGAGTGGACAGAGAAAATGCAGTTCGTATACACAATAGAATTTCATTAAGGTTTAGAGGACCAGACTGCCACATTCGCAGGAACAAGGATTCTACTTGAACAAAAAATGAACCAACTTGGAAACACAGATAGCATGTGTTTTCTCTGATCCACAAGTTGTGAGTGTGTGTGTGTGAGAGAGATGATGGGAGGGAGGAAGATGTCTAAAGGAAGGGTAAACAAGCGAGGATGATGGGATATATGCGACATGAAAGCAGAAGGGAACAAAGAAACTGCAAAGGACGGAGGTATGGGGTAAAGCACAGTATGAGGATATGCAGGTATGAAAACCTCACCATGACACCATTTCTGTGCATGCTAGCTTGGTTGCTGACTGCATCTGGCAGGGGTTTTCTTGATTGGGTCACGTGAGCTGGGAAGACCCACCTTAACTCTGAGCCTTTTGCCTGCTTGCCCTCACTCTTGCTGGCAAGCTCATCTGTCTCACCGCTGTGGCATCCCTTTGCTGGTGTTAGAACTGACTTCTTTGGGATTCCTGGAGACTGAGGACCAGCAGCTCTCCAGGAATCTGCCAGACTTCCAGCACCAGATTGGACAGCACAGACGTCCAGCTTTTGGACTAAGTGGCACAGATTTCAAGTGAAACAGCCACCTGGACCAAATCCACTAAATCCATGGGTGGACATATTGAGGGATATATATGTAATTATTTATTATATGTTATATATCATATAATTATGAATATATTGAATGAACATTATATAATATATAATTATATAGAATATATATATCATTCTATTAATGCTGCCCCTTTAAGAGAACTCTAATATACTAACTAAAAAAAAATTAACTTATATAAGGAAAAATCAAACTGAGCTCTCCTTGTGTGGCCCCAAGAGAATGCCTTTCCTGCTAGCTGTCTTGGACGCTTGACTATCCTTTTGTCTTCCAAGATGTCCTCTTTGTCTCAAAGGCCACCTGGGTAACAGCAGTTGAGTCACTACAAACCTGTCCAGAATGCAGGATATATTTCATTAACTACAACCAGCAAGTGGCTCGTGAATCCACTCACTCATCTATTCATTGGTTCAACCATGTGGCGGCACCTATGATGGGCCTGGCATTCTGTTCAGCTCTCAGAGCGCATTGTAGGCCGTGTGACATAGTAAATGTTGCACATGGTGCTGGTGAGTTAAAATGCCAACCTAAGGTGCTTGGCCAATAAAAGACTCTTGACATCAGTGTCCATATATGGATATTATGATTTTATTACCAAACTGATTTTGATATGCCCTTTATTTTATGAACACAACACGTCTGGTCACAAGACGCCTCCAGAGAGCACAATAAGCCAGCAGAGGTACAGGATGGACCTGGACAATATATCCTGGACTACTGCCGCATTCAAGGGGCGGAGCTAACACAAAATCATTTTCTTCCCGGAAAAGCAAGGTTAACGGATGCCGTGGAGCCCAGGGGGCCACTAGACCGATGGCATCTGCCACTGAGGAGGGGCAGACCCCCCCCCCCGACTGTTGAGCTACGATACCTCTCTATTGATCTGGAGGCCGCCCCCCACCTCCCAATCAGGGGATGAGAAGCAGAGGGGAGATGGTTGTGGTCACAGTTCTTATGTAGTTCTCAAAATCGCTTCCGAAGAAGAAGATGAGGTAATGGTTGAGTATCCCGGCGAGGGACATGAGGAAGAGGAACAAGATGATGCGCTTGCCAAATATGTAGCCAGGGGTGCTGCGAAGGAAGGGAGAGTGACGGTAGATGAAAAACAAATGACACCATTGTGCCCAAAGATGCTACCACTTCCAGACACAGGGGCTTAAATTACAAGTCATTTATTGAGTAATTCTCCGTTTACCCACTTCCTTCATAGCTAGGGTGGAGATGTCGTTGCCACTATTAACGGTTGCACATGTTTCAAAGCCAGGTGACAGAGCCTGCCGTCTGAGCCTGCCATCCTTAGGGCTCAAGTGGCACTGGCTCCCTTAAGTTCTCTCAATGTCCCTAACTCCAGATCCTTGATGACAGAACACTGGCAGGGCTTGACAGAGGTCAGACGGTCTGACGGAGGCCTGAGAGCAGCACACCTCTGCAGGAGTGCCTGTAAGGCCTGTGCTGGAGGCTGGGGTGCAAGGGAGCCTGTGTGATGGGAGAGGGTTTAAATAAACCAGACTTGGGGGGGAGTGGGGAGATGCTTTGGCCTCTGTGGGTTCAACCTTCCTTCCCGAGGACCCCTGGGAAGAAGTGAGGTTTGCACTAACGGGATATGAATACCCAGTGGTGGAAATAGCTCTTACATCCCAGAGGAGTGAGAAAAGGAAACCTTTCAAGGTCCCTCCTCCCACCCATGCCCAAGCCCTTCTTCACCTGAAACCTTTTAGGCAGAGCCTCAGCTGGAGAGAAGTGACTGCGCAGGAGAAGTGACTGTCTAAAGTCAGTAAAGAACCAGCAAGGGCCTCGGGCAATAAGTACTGAAGGCAGGCAGCACTGAGCCAGCGGGAGAGGTGAGCCCTCCTCCCCCCACCCCAGCCCCTCTCAACCCGCTGCCCCAGGCAGGTGACACAGAGGGAGGCAAAGCCCGAGTCCGTCAGTCTGTCAGTCTACAATTGAAAGGAACCCCAGCGGCCCAGCGGCTCTCAACTCTTGTAGCAAGTGTTTGGAAGATGCTCAGCAGTAGGGTACCAACCTCCTCCCTACTCTGGCATCTGTGGACTAAGAGCATCAGTGCCTAGTGGGAGCTTGGCAAAAGCCAGGGTCCTCCTCAAAGCAGGACACAGCAGCCCCTGTGTTCCAGCTAGTTCCTGGGAGAGTCACAGACAATGGAAACAGAGTAGCTGGCTTGTTTGTTTGTTTGTTTGTTTATTCGAGACAGAGTTTCTCTGTGTGGCCTTGGCTGTCCTGGACTCACTTTGTAGACCAGGTTGGCCTCGAACTCACAGCGTTCTGCTTGCCTCTGCCTACCATGTGCTGGGATTAAAGGCGTGTGCCACCACACTCGGCTCCACTAGCTGGCTTTTAATGCTTGAATAGAGAAAGTCCTAAAGGCCCATGTGTTGAAGGGTCTCCTGTTGGTGGCACTATTAACCAACAACTGGGATCAGGAGGGCACCGGCCTCATCCGTTCACAGCTGATGTGGAGAACAATCAGAGAAGGTAGGCCGCTAGATCTTGCCCATGTCACGGTACCTATGCTGTCAAAGCAACCTTCAGGATTCTCCCTCATGTGAATTCCAGGGCCGGAATCACGTGGTCAGGGGTTGGGGGCGGGGCAGGAGGGTATACCCAAAGGGAGAAAAGAAAGTGCTGAGGAGGGCTGGGTGCGGTTCAACTGTACAGTACAGTGGACTGATGTGTAGTCTAGGGCTTGTATATTACCAACCACATCTTGTATTCTTCTTGGCCCTGCAGGTCCCCAGGTCTATTTATTTACTCAAGGGATGCTGTGGTAAGACGCAGACTTGAGGTCTCATTTCTCTTGACCAGGAGATGTTGAATTCACAAGAGGCCTGGGAAGTCAGACCTAAATAATCCTTGCTGACCCCAGATTCCTCCGCAAAGGAGAACAGCGGGGGTTGGGGGTGGGGCAGGGTGGGGGAAGAGGGTTGTGTGGTGGAAAGCAATCTGCAGCCCAGTGTGCTGAAACAGCCCTGTGAGGCAAGGCTATGCGAAGAGAAACAATGCGAAACCAAGGCAACTTCCCCAGGGAGGTGGGGGACCCTAGTCTGGCCCCCTTCCTCCAGTGAGACCCTGTTGAGCCTTTGGCGGCAGACAGAGTGTTGTTCAGCGCTAAGACCCCCCTAGTGGGAAAGCCAGTGCACATCTGGAGACCTACCTCTGCGTTCTCTCTCCCAGATAGCCGACAAAGTACTTCTGCCTCACAAACAAATACATCAGCCCCGCGAAGGCGGCAGGAACTAAGGAGAGGAACGAAGAAAGAAGCATGTCAGAGTCACAGCCTCCCAGATGGTTGTCCGCACAACATGAAGAGTGGTTAAGCAATCCGTGCTTGATCACAACTCCAGCAGGGACATCGGGTTCTGAAAGTGGGGACCAGCACCCTGTCTCAGTCTGGGTCTCGGTCTGGGCAACTTGGAGAAGAAAGGCTTTGTTTCACACTTCCACAGCACAGTCCACCATTGAAGGAAGTCGGGGCAGGAACTCAAGACAGGAATCTGGAGGCAGGAGCTGACACACAGGCCACAGAGGATTTGCTCCTTATGGCTTGTTCAGCCTGCTGTCTTATACAACCCAGGACCACCAGCCCAGTTAGTGGCACCACCTATGTGAGATGGGCCCTCCAACACCAATCATTATAGAGACATACTCCACAGGCCTGCCTATAGGCCAATCTTATGGCGGTATTTTCTCAATTAGGATTCCCTCTTTTCAGATACATGTAGGTTTGGCCTACTATGTGTGAACAAAGGCCATTCTAAGCTCTCCTACTATGTGTGGACAAAGGCTGGCCCCAGCTCTCCTACTATGTGTAGACAAAGGCCAGTTTCAGCTCTCCTACTATGTGTAGACAAAGACCAGTCATAGCCCTCCCACTATGTGTAGACAAAGGCTGGTCCCAGCTCTCCTACTATGTGTAGACAAAGGCTGGCCCCAGCTCTCCTACTATGTGTGGACAAAGGCTGGCCCCAGCTCTCCTACTATGTGTAGACAAAGGCTGGCTATAGCTCTCCTACTCTGTATGAATAAAGGCTGGTGATAGCCATTCTATCAGGAAAAAGTCTTCAAGTAAAATAGGACCACATGAATGAAACCTCTTTGACAGTCTCCCAGCATCATCCACACACCAACATGGCTTCCCTTAGAGAGAAATTTATACAAGCCAGACCCCTCTAGCTCCAAAGCCACCTGCTGGTTGGGACAGCTTTCCAGTCTCTGTTTTCCAGCAGAAGAAATCTAAGCAAAGGCCAAAGGTCCATGAGAGCAATCGTCTTTCCCAGGTCAGCTCTGTACTTGGCATAGTGAGCGGAACATATAGGCTTTCAATAATATTTATCAAATAAATGATCTATTAAAGACCAGCAAGGATTGTGGAGGTGGCTGTGACTCCGGGTATTTCTGATTTCAAAACCTTGTCAGTTCCACCAGAAGTATCAACACCCTCTGTGGAACTCCTATCATTACTGTGAACCATATAGAAGAAACACTTTTTAATCAACATTTATTTTTATTTTACGTGTATGGGTGTTTGGCCTGTATGTGCACTATATGTACGCAGTACCAACAGAGGCCAGAAGAGGGAGTTAGAGCCCCTGGAACTGATGCTGTGATGGTTGTGAACTCCCTAAGTGGGTGCTGGGAACTGAACCTGTGTCTCTTCGAGAGCAGCCAGGGTTCTTAACCACCGAGCCATCTCTCCAGCCCACAAAAGTAACACTTTGTTTGATAGACTTGCCAGAATACACATTTTCTCTGTCTGGTAGGTATTGTTCCCCCCCTACCAGAATTACATCACAGTGGCTTTCCCATGTGGACAGGTCTGTTTTGACTTTTGTTGGCCCATTTCTCTTTCAGTCGGAATTCAACTGAACATAAGCTAATAGGCGACAGGCATGGAAAGGGTTCGTGTCCCCTGCCTTCTGCTGGGAATGGTAGTGACCTTCTAAGCCTTAGAGTCTGGGGGAACTTGGGTCATGTGACTCACAAAGCTGGGCTCTGACGCAGCTGTTTTCAACCTGTGGGTCTTGACCCCTTTGAGAGCCGAAGGACCCTCACCCAGGGGTCGCCTAAGACCACCCGAAAACACAGGTATTTACACTATGATTCATAACAGTAGCAAAGTTACAGTTGTGAGGTAGCAACAAAATAGTCTTACGGTTGGGGCTCATCACAGCATGAGGAACTGTAATTAAAGTGTCACAGCATCAGAAAGGTGGAGAACCACCGCTCTAAAATTAAATTAAACTTTATGAAATTAAACAAGCCACTTGTCTCTCTGGATCTTGGCATAGTCTTAGTGAGAGCTTTGGGATAGAGTAGGCTCTGCTGTTTCTTTCAGGAGCACCAACTAAATAATCTAGTGTGGACATTAAAAAATGGCCATGATTGGGCTGGAGAGATGGCTCAGAGAGTAAGAGCGCTGGCTGCTCTTCCAGAGGTCCTGAGTTTGATTCCCAGCAACCACATGGTGGCTCACAACCATCTATAACGAGATCTGGTGCCCTCTTCTAGCATGCAGACACAACACTATATACATAATAAGTAAAAAAAAAAAAAAATGGCCATGATCAACTATCTGTGGCTGATGCCTTTGAGCCCCCTGCAACGTGTATGTTTGTTTGACAGATGCATTTTTCCAGGGCTCCGAGACACTCTCAAACTCCCATTCTATTCACCTCACTGGAGAGGCGGCGGCAGGGTTATCTAGTACCATTCAGACCTGCCAAGACTCATAACTCCTCCTATGGGTGTTCTTTGGCTTGATTTTTCAAATACCAGATGCACTTTTATAATCTCACTCAGGGTGGAAAATGGAAAATAAATGATGAGTTACTGAGAGCCTCCAGCGTGCCACAGGGCCTGTGTGGCATCTCCTCTGACTGCCCATAGGAGTGACTCTCACACTTGGCAGCAAGATATCCATCCACCCGCCTACTTATCTTTTTAAATTTCTAAATGGATTCTTGGGAAGGGATTTTTGTTGTTGTTGTTTTGAACAGGGCTTTTTCTGTGTAGCCCTGGCTGCCCTGGAACTTGCTCTGTAGAGCAGGCTGGCCTTGAACTCAGAGACCTTCCTGCCTCTGCCTCCTGAGCACTGGGAATAAAGGTGTGTGCCACCACCCAGCAAGGGATTCGTTGTTATTCTTTTTTAATTATGTGTATATGGTGTGTGTGTGTGTGTGTGTGTGTGTGTGTGTGTGTGTCAGAAGAGAGCATCAGATCCCCGAGAGCTATGGTCACAGGCAGTCATGAGCTCCCTAGGGTGGGTGCTGGGAACTGAACTCTGGTCCTCTGCAAGAGCAGCACCTGCTCTTAATCGCTGAGCCACCTCCCTAGTCCCCATCCACTTATTTTCTTTTAATGGTCCTTTTGTGTATTATTAATCCTCATACAAAGCTGGCATGCAGTACATGTTCAAAGTGTGTTTACAATATACGTTAATACAGTAAAAGAATGTGTAGATGAATTCCAGGACCTAGAACTGCAAGATGCAGGTTCTGATCCTGCCCACGAAGCTAAGCAACTGAAGAACGCTGAACCAGCGACTTCGTTCCCTGCGGTAAAGTGTCCATAAGGGTCGCAGGGAAACATGCTTTATAGAGCGGTGGGAAATGATAAAAGTCCAATGGTTTGTCACGTGATTGCTTCCAGCCTTCCTGGATGGGCCCTGCCGGGCCACTGAAGCTGTCCCAAACACACTGAGCTATCACCAGGCAAATGCCAGGCTTGGCCACGGTTCCTGGTGCTCAGTCTCCAAAGAGAGCCAAAAGCATGTGGTTCCGGTTTCCGTGTAATTGCAGAGGATATCTGGGAATCAATCTGGACCATGGGCGGCTGATTACTCGGTCCGGCTGGAATCCAGCCGGTACTCGGCAGATACGAGCCTCCGTGCTGGGGGCTTATTAAGAGAAGAACCGGCAGTCGCAGTCCCGAAATAGATCCCTCCGGCGCTCGCTCTCATTGAAGATGCCCTTGTATCTGAGCTAACGCTGCTTACGGATTCTGAGTCACATTTAGCCTTAAACCACCCTTGTCAGCGCAGCGCTCTCAACCAGCCACCAGGGAGCAAGCATTAGCAATGCAGGACCACACCATGCCGCGGCTCTCACTGGGCATGCCCGGAACACAACCTCCCCTGGGCTCTCATCTCTCCAGGTTGTCGTGCATGAGAGCTGGAGGTCCGGTCAAGGCTAATCAACAAAATGCCTGCCCTTTGAACCCCCCCGAGAGCTGCACATTATAGAAAGAGAACTCACAAAAGAAAGTCTCGGTTACCTTGGCTGCAAAGCAGTCCCGCAGTCCAGAGTACCACAAGGAAAGTGGGGTACGCATCTACGCAGTTCTGGCTGTGGGGCAAAACAGGGCAGAAAGAAATTAGAACACATTTGACTCCAGGGTGGCTTGAAAATTACCTGAGGTCCCTGGTTCACAGTTACCACTGTGCAAGGGTCACAAACCCTTGCTCTTAGCCCGGAGAGAGACAGCAGCCACGTTCAGCAGACATGCAACCAAGCGTGCTCAGAACTCACTAGCTCCTGCTCTCAGGTATAGCCGGGTCAGAGGCTGCGGTTCCTGACCGGCTCACTTTGGCAGGGCTCCCGGAGGGCGATGCCCACGCACTTCTCGGAATAAGAAGCGAGCAATGCAGACAACAAGGTGTGGTCACTGTCTGAACGGGAAGGGCAGAATAAAAATGCGAGACTAAGGGTTACTGTGCCCCACAGGAAGCAGCAGTCCAAGTGGAGGGACAAAGCCTCAAAGCATTAAAGAAACCAAAGTTCATTCACAGAAGCTGGTGGGAGAAGATCTCGGACAGCCCCTGCTCCGGGCGCATGCTGCCGCTGTGTGCCAGGCACTGTTCTGGTATTTGTCATCCATTGTCTCCCTTACAAGCTCCCCACATCCCCGGGACAGACTCTGTGGGTTTTCTTTCGCTATTGTAACAAGTGGCCACTAACTTGGTGGCTTAAGACACATCCACAAATTCATTTAGTCACCATTCTAGAACTGGGAGTCTGAAATTAATCTCCCTAAGTGCAGACAGGTCTGCGTTCCCTCTGAAGCTCAAGTGGGCAGGGGAGTTACTGCCTTGACTCCTCAGACTCTACCGGTCCCCCGGCATCCCTTGGCGCGGCCCCTTCAAAGCTAGGGAGGGCCAAATAGCCTTTTAATGCGAAACCTATCTCCTCATTTAAAAGATTCCGTTTGTGGGGCTGGAGAGATGGCTCAGTTGTTCAGAGCACTTGATGCTCTTCCAGGGGACCATACTTAAGATGCCAGCATGTATCTCTGTGGCCTCACAACCACTGGTAACACCAGCTCCAGGGGACACAACGCCTTCTTCTGGTATCTTTGGGCACCTGCATGCAAACGATACATACATACACACACATACACACACACACACACACACACACACACACACACACACACACACACTACACACAGAAAGAAATAAAAATAAACAAACATGCCTATAATCCCATCACTTGTGGAGGCAGAGGCAGACAGAACTCTGTGAGTTCGAGGCCAGCCTGGTCTACAGAGCAAGTTGAGGACAGCCAAAGCTACCCAGAGAAACCCTGTCTCGAAAAACCAAAAACCAAACAAATAAGCCTGACTCTCGTGAGCCTGAAGAGATTAGTTTCAAAACCAACCTGAATTTTTCCATGTAATGAAATAACAGTCTCCTAGGAAGAGGGTGTGTTAGGGGCTGTTTATGCTGCGTAATTACAGCCCTTTTTGGATGAGACACCAAGGCCCACAGCAGCTGGCTAACTGTCTGGGTTCTTCCACTTAGGCTGAGGAAGGCCAGAAGCCACCCCTGCCCACTTTGTCTCCAAACCCCGCACAGTAAACAGTAAGTGTCCTTGGGAACAGCTTGCAGTCCGGAAGTGGAACTAAAGCAATACATGCAATAAACACAGAAAAGCAACGAAACAAATCTTCGAGAACAAATCTCTCTGGTTTTAGGTTCCTCTCCCACAAAAGAAAGAGTGGGGACTTAGCTGTGCCCTCGGAGGCTCTAAGTCAGTGGTGTAGCACAGAGGTTCTCGTGTGGGCCCCACCTCAGCAAAGCCCAGGGCACCTGAGGACTCACTAGATACACAAACGCCTGCGCCGCTAGTGCATGTGTCAGCCAAAACCTGCCACGGAACTCAGCTGCCCTTCTGTGCCTTAGTAAGTAAGCATGGTGCAATTGGAGAGCCACGGGTCAGCAGGGTTCAAATTATACAGGTAAGAGCCAAACTGCAACGTCCAGGCTGCTTCTTGCTAGGGTCTCGTGCCTCAGAGCCACTTTTGAGTATGAGTACAGTACCCGCAAATATTACATGTGTGACACATTGGTCACCAGAGCTGAGGGCTAATCGCCTACAGCACCAAAGCAGCACCCTGCTGGCCTTATGGGGTGAGGCGGTCTGGATCCACACAGGCTCCACAGGCCAAGTGAACACAGAATTCCAAGCGGCAGGCAGACCTGCGGGTCTTACACACTAGCCGTTTGCAGTTCCTCACTTGCTGAGTAAAGTGAAGTTCAAAAATCTACTAGTAGCTGGGTGCAGTGGTGGCATACGCCTGTAATCCCAGCATTCGAGAGGCAGAGGCAGGTGGATCACTATGAGTTCGAGGCCAGCCTGGTCTACAAAATGAGTTCAGGACAGCCGGGGCTACACAGAGAAACCCTGTCTCAACAAAACAAAACAAGAATCTGCTAGTAACAAGGGTTCCCCCTGCCGTGGCTGGAGTCTCATTTTTTGCTTGTTTTGAAGCGGTAGTTTGGGAAGGGACAGGCACTTTCCTGTGCGTGTGTGCGTTTGCGCATCTGTGTGTGGAGCCTGGTGCTTGACAATCAGGCTGGCCTGGGAGGCCCAGGGGCCCACCCCTCTCTGCCTCCCCAGCGCTGGGTTACAGGCTCTAACGACTACACTCAGTTTCCTTTTCTTCTTTTCTTTCACACGGGTGCTGGGGGTTGAACTCTGGCCCTCATGGCTGCATAGCGCACACTGGCAGCTTGAGCCACAGCCCTTGAAGTAGTAATCCTGGCTGGGTAGTGAAAGGCAAGGATCCCTAATTTCCCAGGAATCCTAACCTTGGGGAGAACTGTCAGATGACTCAGCGGGCCCCCCACAGAGCCCGCCTATCTCTCAATGACCTTCTCCTAATGAAGCGCTCTCTGTGTAGAGCTCGTAGGTCTGAATGGAGCTACTGTGGCCTTCACTTGCCTTTTGTATCTTTTCCTTTTTCAAAACAGAAGTGGCCAGCCCCTCTTGACTCTTGCCCTGAGGTCTAAACAGGATCTGCTCTGCGGGTCTTGCAGTAAATAGCCATGCTGTCTTACAGGTGAAACCCCAAGAGCTGGCTGTTTCATGGGGAGGCCCTGGGCTATCTTTTCTTTCCCTCCACCCCCAACCTCTGGAAATATAATAAGAAACACTTTAAAAGTGTGTTGGTTTGTTTGGATTGTTAAAACAAGGAAACACTGTAACAGCTAATCATACTGTCAACACTAGGCAATAGGCTCCTGGTAGATTTAAATTACTCTGCACTTTGAATTACTATATACTGCTTGGAAAGTGAGCCCACAGCAGACCCCGAGGGGATGCTGGGGGATCGTGACAGTGGGGTGACACTTCTCAGAATATGTTCTGACAAAACGTGAGCAGAAAGGGGAACCTGTGAGGTTAATTGTGACATCTCCTCTCGGCGAGTTAGACCATCTTTAGCACATGGAGCTTCTCGGACATAACCAGAAGCACTCTCTCTTTACTGTCACATTGTTAATGACCCATCTTGGATCGCATGTCAGGAAATTGCACATCCCTGGGCGCCCGGCTCATCCCACGGCTGGCTGTGCCTACCTGCACTCCCAAGGAAGAGCCTGCAGTCAGGGGACCAGCACTTTCCTGCCAAAGGCAAAGTCTGACTCGGGTTCACTACCTGTGCTTCTGCGCTGAGACCACAGGGTTGTGCCTATATTCTGTGCATGTGAAAGAGTCAAGGTCTAGATCGGTTAGTCTCGAAAGCTCTGATTCAGCACCATCCCACCCCCTACCCCCATTAATGGAGGGCATCCAACCTGACCGACTATTCTGATGCCTCTGGGTCATCTGTTGACCCGCTGCCTCAGACTCTCACGCTAGCTACATCCCTCTGCAATCAAAGCTCATGCTAAAATAACATTACCTTGGGTTTTTAATGTCTGTCAGCAAATATCATTTGCCTTTACATGATTTGTCCTTCATAGCCAAGATCTCAAAATATTCATGATCCTACAGTCGTCAAGCAAAATCTGGGCCTTACAGCTTACAACAGATATGTTTCTGCAGAAGTTACGTACAATACGCATAAGGCTGTCAGTCTGTGTATTAACAACAGGCACCGCTTCGCGTCTTAAGTTTTAGATAGCAAGAGTAAATGCATGCTCTTGGGCTATGAGATGGCCTGGGCGTTAAGAGCATTGGCTGTGCTTGCAGAGGACCTAGGTTCAGTGCCCAGCCCCACGTGAGGCTTATAATCATCTGTAACTGCAGATTTGGTGATCTGGTGCCCTCTTCTGGTGCCCGTTGGCACTGCACACACGTGGTATACACACATACATGCAGGCAAGACACTCATACACATAAAACTAAGTGGCTCTTTAAATACATCGTCTTTTCTTCCTCCACCTCTTCTTGGTGTGTTTAGAGGGCCCTGGAGAAGAGCCTGTTGGGGTGTGTAATTCTATCAGAATGTCACCATCACCTTCCCGATGGTCTCTTGGCACAGGCAGACAGGCAGAGCACCACTAGGCTACCAGATCTCAGCTACACAGATCTCCAGCCCCTTGTGCAACTGACATGGGCACAAACAGATGGCTGTCGGCTGAAGGAGGAAGTGGTCTTCCTAACAGAACCACAGCAGTGTCTGAGCAATCTCTGTCTTCTAGAAAGTTCTCTTCCCCACGTCTTTACTTCCTACCTCTCCACACACAACTTCCCTACCTTACTCTCCTTCACCTCTCAAGGCTGAGCGGTAAAGACACATGGATTTTGAAAACTGGGCTGCAAGACAGGCAGTGATGGCGCATACCTTTAATCCCAGCACTTGGGAGGCAGAGGTGGGCAGATCGCTGTGAGTTCGAGGCCAGCCTGGTCTACAAAGTGAGTCCAGGACAGCCAAGGCTACACAGAGAAACCCTGTCTTGGAAAAACAAAACAAAACAAACAAAGAAAAAAGAAAGAGAGGAGAGAGGGAGGGAAGGAAAAAGGGAGGGAGAGAAAGAAACAGGGAGGGGGAGGGGGAGAGGGGGCAGAGGGAGAGGGGGAGAGGGAGAGGGGGGCTGGGCTGCAGTATCCTCAAGGTTGGGTCCCCTAAACACATCCATCACTTCTTATTCACCTTGTAAGTGTTTTCATCTTTGGAAGCCCCGCACAATCACAAAATTTCTAAGCCACTTCCCCTGGCCATGACGTTCAACCACCAGCCTCAGGGTGCTTCTGCAATTTGGATGCTAGCAGGCAGAGGGGCCTGGTGTAAGCACACTGGGGCACAGAAACAAAGTGCTTTCTCTCCCAGGGGGAAGTGGTGGAAATGAGATGGCTACAACCTGGCATCTTGGTACACAACTGAATCCGGATGCTGGCCAAGGCACAGGCAAGAGGACCACACATCATCGAGAGCCTGGGCTACGCAGTGAGATCATGTGTCAAAAAAGAAAGAAAGAAACAAGACCATCCAGGCTGTGCCACCTCTTGTGCCAGCAGGGTAGAAACTTAACTTCTAAGAATGTGTGGGGTGCTGGGCGTGGTGGCGCACACCTTTAATTGCAGCACTGGGGAGGTAGAGGCAGGCAGATTACTGTGAGTTCAAGGCCAACCTGGTCTATAAAGCGAGTCCAGGACAGTCAAGGCTACACAGAGAGGCCCTGTCTTGAAAAACCAAAACCAAAAAAAAAGAAAAAAAAAAAAAAAAGAATTTGTGATGGGGCCATCCACTATGGCATCTCACAGGAGGACGGCAGAGTCTGTAAAAACTCAGTGTCACTGTGAGAGAGTGGCCAGAGGGACAGTTCTCAGCCCTACTGCTAGAAACTGGTGGTTTTCTTTGAGCAATTTTGTCTCCACCCCTGATCAGGCTTATCACATGGCATTTGGGGGGAGGGGTGGAAAGGGGAGCTTTTGTCTTATCTCCACAGAAAACACTACAGAAACACTGATGACAACCTACATATTCTCCCTGCCTCTTCTCCTCAAAATGGGTCTGTAACACCTTTTAACCCTCGTCTTTTAATGCCTTAAATTGACTTCTATTATTAACACAGCCAAGGTCTAAGCGGAGACAAAGAAATCTCCTTGTCGGTACTTCAGCAAAGGACTTCCTTAATCTGGTAGGAGTGTCCCCTAAGGAGGAGCAGGCGGTGGGATGGAAATCAAGCATCTCAGAGTGCTCTACAGAGGCTCCTAAAGTGATTGCTCTAGACAAGGCATGCATCAATTAGCTTAGGGACAGGGGAGGGAGGTGGGAAGGGGGTGGGGTTAGGGTGGGCAGGGCCAGGAAGTATCAATGGAAAAGGCCCTACCTAGGATGGCACATCCCCCCAGACCCTCCCTGGGATGGCACATCCCCCCAGACCCTCCCTGGGATGGCACATCCCCCTAGACCCTCCCTGGGATGGCACATCCACCCTAGACCCTCCCT
>OU015754.1:2265798-2385280 GCA_907169655.1 Acomys percivali
TGTGTGTGTGTGTGTGTGTGTGTGTGTGTGTGTGTGTGTGTGTGTGTGTGTGTGCAGGCTGTGCAGGGATTTCACAGGGTTAGATCCCAGAGGACAAATGTGAGCCCCTGCAAAGGAAAGGCATTACCTTTGGGCCTGGAGAGGTGGCTCAGTGGTTAAGAGCACTGGCTGCTCTTCCAGAGGACCCAGGTTCAGTTCCTGGCACCCACATGTCTTACAAGCATCTGTAACGTCAGCTCTGGGGACTCTAACACCCTCTTCTGGTCTCTATAAGCACTGTGCACCAGCGGCACATATGCACACACCCAGGCAAACACTCATACACATAAAATAAAATAAATACATCTTTAAAAAATAACGGTTAGCTCTTCCAGCTGGGCATGTGCCTGAAATCCTAGATCTTGAGGGGCTGAGATGGGATGATTAAAGTCTGAGGTCAACCCTGGGTACATATACAGTGAGACTCTTCTGAGGTCAGCCTGGGCTACACAGGGAGACCCTATCTCAAAAAAAAAAAAAAAAAAAAAAAAAAAAAACCGGGACAGAAAGTCAATCCTTTTAGTGATGACAATGTATCAGGTGTGAAAATCAGTCCCCAGGCCGGGCATGGTGGCGCACACCTTTAATCCCAGCACTTGGGAGGCAGAGGCAGGTGGATCGATGTGAGTTCAAGGCCAGCCTGGTCTACAAAGTGAGTCCAGGACAGCCAAGGCAACACAGAGAGACCCTGTCTCGAAAAACAAAAAAAACCAAAACAAACAAACAAAAAAAAAAAAACAAAAACAAAAAAAAAAGAAAAGAAAAGAAAAGAAAATCAGTCCCCAGACCCACAGAGTAGAACCAGCTCAAAGTGGCTCGTGCAGAGAGGGGAGAATTTTTGGCTTGAAGGCTCTGAAGAACTGAGCGACCAATGTCATGAAGAAGAGAAGTGGGCGTGGCCCCTGGAGCTCTGAGGTCTCGTTCTTTCTTAAATACTGCAGTCTCAGATGGAGCACCACCCTTCCTCAGTCACTTCAGCTTCCCTCACGTGCTGGGCTCGCTCTGTGTATAATTTTCTCCACACAGTGGAAAGATACCACCATCTACAACTTGGGTTTGTTGGGGGTGTGGGGGGGCAGGACACAGGGGTTCTCTGTGTGACCTTAGCTGTCCTAGAACTCACTGTGTAGACCAGGCTGGCCTTGAACTCACAGAGATCAGCATGCCTCTGCCTCCCGAGTGCTGGGATCAAAGGCCTATGCCTCCACCACACCCAGGCCAACTTAGGGCTTCTTACATTATATAGGACCTGCCACCTGTCATGCCGGACACCAGGACGCTAAGATCTTAGGCCCAAGCTGTCAGGGTGTCTGGTCCTGGGAAGTTAAACAAATGCCAGAGAGAGGAAAGAGCCTCGTAGTGGTGGGTGTCCCCTAAAAAGCGCAGGGCTGTGACTGCCCACCACTTATAATCCAAAATGAAAGCATCCAGATTTGGGGACTGAGGAAGGGGAAGTGTGCGAGGAGAGGCCGGAAGGGAACCTCCAGACTCATTCAGGCACTGTACACTTTGTGGTATTTGTTTTGTTTTGTTGGGTTTTTAAAAAAAATTATTTTATGTTTAATCATGTGTATGTCTGTATGTCTGTGTACGCCTATACCACATATGTGGGGTGCCCATGGAGACCAGAGGCATTGGATCCCCTGGAGCTGGGGTCCTGGGCAGTTGTAAGCTGCCTGACATGGAATTGAACCTGGGTCCTCTGCAAGAGCATTACAGGCTCCTGGCCTCTGAGACAGCTCACCTGTCCCACCCCACAAGCCTTACGTTTCACTATGTAACACAAACATCACCCACTGAAATCTCTAACTCCCCAAATTTCAGGGGGGTATTATTATTAATTTTAAATTACATGTATGAGTGTTTTGACCACATGCATGTCTGTGCACCACACGCATGTCTGGGCACCACCTGCATGACTGGTGGCCACAGAAGATGGCATCAGATGCACCGGAAACGAAGATAAAGACAGTCGGAAGCTGCCATGTGGGCTCTGGGAATAGAACCCAGGTTCTCTGCAGGAGCAGCAGGTGCTCTCAACCACTGAACCATCTGTCCATCCCCTGCAGGTTTGGGGAGGTGTCTTTTAGTTGTGTGTGTATATATATATGTATGTGTGTTTACACATGTGTGCCTGTGTATATGTGTGTGCACGTGTGTGTGTGTGTGTGTGTGTGTGTGTGTGTACCCATAGATCAATCCCGTTGTAGCTGGAATTATAGGTGGTTGTGAGCAGAAGATGTGGGTTCTGCCAGCCAAATCTGTGTCCTCTGTGAGAGCAGTGTATGTTTTTAACTGCTGAGTCATCTCTCCAGTTTTTAAATGTTTCTGTGTCCTACACTTGTCTTTTTTAATTAAGCTTTATAGCCTGATCCACGCCCCTCCCTTCTCTCCTCTCAGCCCCACCCTCACACCCCCCTCTTCCCACTTCCTCTCCCCTTCAGCTCAAAGAAGGGTACCAGTCCACCCGGGCACATCAAGTCACAGCAGGACTAAGTGCATCCTCTCCCACTGAGGCCAGACAGGGCAGCCCAGCTATGGGAAAGGGACCCAACGGCAGGCAACAGAGTCAGAGACAGCCTCGTTCCAATTCTTAGGGGACCCATATGATGGCCAAGCTGAACATCTGCTAAGCATCTTTAGGGCATCTAGGTCCAGGCCATGTGTGCTCTTTGGTTGGTGGTTAAGTCTCTGTGAGCCCCCATGGGCCCAGGTTGGTTTACTCTGTAGGTCTTCTTGTGGTGACCTTGACCCCTCCGGCCCCTCAATCCTTCCCCCAACTCTTCCACAGAACTCCCCAACCTCAGCCCATTATTTGGCAGTGGGTCTCTGTATCCGTTTTCCTCAGCTGCTGGGGTGGAACCTCTCAGAGGACAATTACAGCAGACTCCTGCCTGCAAGCATAGCAGAGTGTCATTAACAGTGTCAGGAGTTGGCTCTCTCCCATGGGGTGGCTCTCAGGTTGGGCCAGGCATTGGCTGGACATCCCCTAGATCTCGGCTCCATCTTTGTCTCTGCACATCTTGTAAACAGGACAAATCTTCGGTGGAAGATTTGTCAGTGACTCCATATTCCCCTGCTGCCAGGAGTCTCAACTAAGGTCACCCCTATAGACTGCCAGGAGCATGGACTTCCAGGAGCATGCCCCTTCCCAGAGATGCCCCTTCCCGCACTGATTTCCGCTCTCTCCCAGGCCTCTCCCTACCCCCCAACACACACGTTTATCTTAAAGCTCACCTCCATCTCTTTCTTGCTCTCCTAGATATGTTCCAAGGGGTGCTCAGTGCACCCCCATGGAGAATAGCATTCACTGGGACTTCCCAGCCTGCTTGGAGTCGGTAAGTCAGGAAGGGGAAGCCCGTCCTAACGTTCCAGATGCGCACACAGGGACCAGAATGTGCAGCCGCTTGCAGTACGGCAGGCCAAGAAGACCTTCAGTAAGTGGCTTGGGGATGTCCCCCACTCCACCCTGAGCTCCCCAGATTCATCAAAGGAGCGTGAAGAGTCCGTGGTGGAGAGGCAGGTCCCCTCCACCCGAGAAGAGTATGTTAATGGCCAGCCTATACGGCCATTAAATCACAGAGCGCACATTAAGATGCTGGCAGCGGCAGCAGAGGAGCACTTACCAGAGGGGAGGCCTCTGGAAATGCCATTTATCTCAATAGAGAGCCACTGAGACAGAACAAAAAGGCGGGGGTGGGGGGGAGGGAGCACGGTCCTGGATTCCTGGCAGGAGGACTGCGGCAGGCCACACCACCACTACGCCTGCTCTGCTCTGTCAGAAAGGCCTACCTCCCAAGGGCACCGGAGGGCCATGGCCTGGGACCTGCCTGGCGTGGGCCCAGGTCTGTGCCAAAGGCTTCCACAGCTGTCCTTCCACACGTGCAGCTCTCCAGGGCACACATGATCTATACCAGGGGCTGGAAAGATGGTTTTTGCTGAAGACCTCAGTTTGGTCCCCAGCACCGACGTCTGACACGTGATGCTTGAGCTACAGTGCTGGCGTGCACACCCCCTACCCAGATAAATACATAATTAAAGATAAAATAGATCTTTAAAAGTGTCTCCCTACCTTTACCAGAAACATGGTCAAGGACATAACACACACACACACACACACACACACACACATGCAGACACACATGCAGACACACATGCACACACAGACACACCCACAGACACATGCACGCACACAGACACACATATGTACACACGCACAGACACATGCACACATGCATACACACAGATGCACACACAGAGGTAGACACACACATGCATATACACACACAATCACACATGCACACACAGATAGACACACATGCACACATGCACACACAGACACACTCATGCACACACGCATGCATGCACATATGCACATGCCTCTTAGTTCAACGACCCTCCGTGCTGCTGTGGGTGGAATCATGGGGCTGTCTATGCTTTCACAGTCTGCTCAGGGGCTCACCAGTTGAGCAATGCCTCTCTGCTCCTGAAGATTCTTTTTAAAAGGAAAACATACATTTGTCGCAGGAAATAATGTGTCCCAAGACACTTGCCTTTTGGCTCAGGCAATTTCACCAGAAGTACCCCCACAGCTCCAAGGTTGTGAAAGCACTGCCTCATGCCCGGGCCCTGCCCCCCAGGCCCTCAGGACTCAGCACTAGCTGCGCCCCTCTGTGTGACCGTCACTTAGATGGATGTCCTGAGAGGTAGGAAGGGTAATCAGCACACTCATTAATTAGAGTGCTGTTATTGGTTTGACTGTGAAGGACAGTCATTTGTCAACAGAGAGCACGGCAGCTGGGGACAAGTGGCGACTTGAGAGAGCGCAATCCAGAGATGGCAGTGGCACCGACCAGTTGCTATTGAATATTGTGGGGTTTGCTCAGACATTTAGCATCAATGCACTCCCATCGTCATGGCAACGTGGGGCCACTATGCCTGGCTGCCAGGGAACAGCATTCCTGTGTCCTCCACACACACCCCGGGATGCGAGCTGCCATCTCACTTCTCTTGCAAGGCTGCCTCCACGCTCATTAAAAGAAGCATTAGGCAGCACGTGATGCTGAGGGACTGGGCACAGAAGAGAGGTCAGTCCTAGGGGACGCATGGAGGCACAGACTTGGTCTATAAGTACAAATTGGATATCATTACCAAATAATCTTCATTTAAGCTGATCCAAAGAAAATTCATACCATTACTGGTCTTGGCGATAAAGGAGATGAGCAAAGAGGCCAGGCATATTTGGTTCTGAACATCACATGCCAATAGTTAAAAAGAAAACAAAAACAGCCTAGCTTGGTGGCACACACCTTTAATCCCAGCACTCGGGAGGCAGAGGCTGGTGGACTGCTGTGACTTTGAGGCCAGCCTGGTCTACAAAGTGACTCCAGGACAGCCAAAACTACACAGAGAGACCCTGTCTTGAAAAACCAAAAAAAGAAAACAAAAACAAATGAACAAAAAACTAACCCAAGTGTCATTTCACACTGCAGCGGTGGCTACCTACCTGCACAAGACCTACACAAGACCAAGACAGAGCATGGACTCGGGGCCAAGCCCTACACTGAGGTGCTGTTGCCGTGGACAGTTACTGAGGGTGGGCTGCCGCTTGGCCTCCTGTACTCAGCCGGATGGCCCCACACTCACCTGCACATGAGAGGCACTGGCTGGGCTTAGTGCAGTGGTTCTCAACCTGTGGGTCGAGACCCATTGACCTTGAATGACCTTTTCATGGGGGTCACCTAAGACCATCAGAAAACACAGGTGATTACATTACAATTCATCACAGCAGCAAAATTACTGTTATGAAGTAGCAATGAAATAATTTTATGGTTGGGCGGTCACCACAGCATGAAGAATTGTACTAAAGGGTCAGAGCATTGGGAAGGTTGAGAAACATTGAACCACTAACTTAGTGGGTTATCAAAAAAAAAAAAAAAAAAAAAAAAAAGGAACATGAAGTCGTGAGGGGGCACGCTGCACGCTGGTGAGTTTGAAGAGGGAAATGTGGGTAGGTATGATCATATTTCATAGTGTTAATGTATGAAGTTCTCAAAAAGAAAATTTTAAAAACATTGCTGTGTGGATCCAAGTTTCTGGCTTGTGTCAGATGGCATCCTGGAAAACTCAGTCTCGGAAGCTGATACAGTGGTCCATGGAGATGTCCTGAGTGCTCATTACCAACAGCAGGCCAGCTTTCATCAGCATATGCCAGCCTAGCATTGTTATAAACTCCTTAGGGGCCAGGCTAAGCATCTGCCCTGTGCACAACACTTAGAGCACCATCATTTCTATTTGGTCTTGAAGGCCAAGTAGTATAGCAACGTGCACAAGGCAGCCTTACCTTGCACGTGGCAGCCTGACTTTGCACGTGGCAGCCTATGACCTTGCACGTGGCAGCTTCACCTTGCATGTGGCAGCCTATGACCTTGCACCAGGCAGCCTATGACCTTGCACAAGGCAGCCTGACCTTGCACGTGGCAGCCTGACCTTGTGTGTGGAGCCTTCCTTGTTCTGGGATCTCACTGAAAACCTGGGGGCCTTCTAGATCACTCACTCACTGGATGGCCACGCTATGGCTGAATAAAGCATATGCTACTTCTCAAATCTAGGAATTCTGCCTTTTCCTCTGTGGTAAGAGGAACTAGATGTAGAAGTGCGTTCTCTGCTTTGGGAGGGGTACCTTGCAGTGACCTGGGACTACTGAATTCCTGAAATTTTCATAATACAAGTAGACCCGAGAATTTTTATGTGTTACAAATCTTCTCCGTGTCCATACAAAGACCCATTCTGTGCTCATAGCAGCTTTATTAAAAAAACAAAAAAACAAAAAAAAACCAAACTCAAACCAGGACCAACTCAAATATCCGTTAACAAATGAACAAACAAATTGTGGTATAATCTTACACAGTAGGACTGTCGAGTAATAAAACAGAAAAACTAACAGCTCTCACGGTACCGACTAATGGAACCACAAAGCCAGCATGCTGACGCAAAGAAGACAACGTAGGAGGTGGTGCTGCGTGGCGCCCTGTGCTGCACATGATAAAGCAGGGCTGCAGAAGACAGACAGCTCTGGGGAGTGGTGCTGGGCTGTCACTGCGACCTGCAGCAGAGAATCTTTTGGAAATACAAATGGCCAACATCGTAACTTTGGTGACGATTACATGCAGGCCCACAGTTGTTAAAATACGGCAGATGGCATACCTAAACTTGGACTTCCTGAGTCCTGCCCCAACTTCCCTCGGTAATGGACTGTGACTTGAAGGCGTAAGCAGAAATAAACCCTCACCTCGCTAAACTGGAATTCGAGGCACAGGTTGACCTGACTGGCTGATAAAAAGCAGTTTGGAATCTTGCTGACCTGAGAGCATAATTAGAATTTATTTTTGGCCAAAAGCTATTTGTTGTGCCCCTCTGTATCACACCTATTATCAAGACAAATAGGTTTTTAAAAAACAAAACAAAACAAAAACCTTTGGAATATATTAACTTAACAAAACCCTCCTCTCCACCAACAGATGGGCAAAGAATGCTGATGGCTGTTTCTGAGGCCGAGAGCTGAGATCCCCGTCTGCTCTAACTGTCCACTTAACGTTTCCACCCACATGTTTTAAAAATACCCTGACTTACAACTTCCTAGAAGAACTCCCCGAAGCTGCTTTCACTCTGTCATGTTGTATCTGGGGAAAGCTAAGCACAGGTTCCCAGGCCATGGTCATTCAAATTTGGCTCCAGAATCAACTGTCTTTCACTCCACTTGAGGTGAGAGCTGTGTGCTCGCATGCCTGCTTGCCTGAGTGGGTGTGTGCATGTGTGCCTGTGTGTGTGCGTGTGTGCCCGAGTGTGCGTCAACACCTCTTCCCAAGGCTTTTGGCCAAGGTACTTGTCCCAGCAACAGAAAGGCAGAGTAGAACACAGGCTCAATCCCCGAACGCCTGAGTCTAGACCTCTCCCAGGTATTTGCTGAGCGCCTCGCACACTAGACGGGGATTTTTGTCTGTGGTGGGCCTCTCCTCACTTCCCACATCTCTGTGATCTGGTTTCACCTTGTCAGTTGTCACCCAGTAAGGCTCCCCTGACAAGTGTGTCCTAAGAGGCCCACACCCACAACCTGGGGTGTGCCCTACTTTCTTGTTCACTCCTCTCCTTCTCAGTGCGTAAGCTTGAGAATCTATATTTAAAACGACTGTTAAGAAAACCTAACTCTGCCTTCATACTGGCTCATCCTGGGGTGAATCCAAGGATATTTTAAAAATCTGAATGGAGGTCCCTAAACAACTAAGAGGCCACCTTGGGCTGCTGCTGTAGACAGCATGACACTGTGTCATGACCCATCCCAAGGCCACCTGTGACCCAGCAGTTTCCTCTCCTCTGCTCTTCCACCAAAAAATGAAGCTTCCAGCGCAGGCCTGCAATCCCAGCACTCAGAGGCAGAGGCAGGCAGATCTCTGTGAGTTCAGGACCAGCCTGGTCTGATCTACAAAGTGAGTCCAGGACAGCCAAGGCTTGTTACACAGAGAAACCTTGTCTAACAAACAAACAAACAAACAAACAAACAAACAAACAAAGTGGAGCTCCCCAGCCTGGGAGTTTATGGGCACTGGCTGTTCTTCCAGAGGTCCTGAGTTCAATTCCCAGCAACCACGTGGCAGCTCACAACCATCTATAATAGGATCTGATTCCTCCTTCTGAGGTACGTGAAGACAGCACTCATATACATAAAACATGTGAATAAATAATTTTTTAAGTGGTACTTCCAGATTTACTTCACCTTATAGATGTAGATAGTCTCTGGAGTGTCCACCCTCTGTTGCATTTTAGGAAACAGGGAAGACAGAAGAGGAACTTGTCCCTCCAAAGACTTCCCTGAAACCCCACCCGCAGGCTTTCCTAGCGTGCCTCTCCTCTTAGCGGCCAGAGCATTGGTGCGGCCTGTTCCCAGCTGCACAACAGACTTACTCTAGCCTTTCCACCAGGCAGGCACAGCACACCCAAGTCCAGTTTGTGGTGCACAGTGGCTGGTGATGAGAGAACAATTGCCTCAGTCTTTTCTACAGTGGATAGAAAGGAAAATCCTTCCTGGGCGTGGTAGGGGAAGACAGGGCGTCAGAAAAGAGGAAATGACATATTCAAACATCCTCAGTAAAAGAACATCATGATACTGTTGTGGGGCATAAAAAAATTTTTTTTCCATGCACTGGAAACCAAACTGCAAGTGTGATGTGGGAGGGAAGTGGGGAACCACAGCAGGGGGTTCTGAGAGGGGCCTTGAGGACTTGCAGAGAAGGTGTCTCACAGCCGGCTTTGCCTCTTACTCCGGCTGCACAGTGGAGTGTGTATTGAAGGGTGCAGCACCGCAACCGGGAGAAAGGTTGATGGCAGAGCAAGTCTCTAGAGCTGTAAACTAGGTCTCAAGACATACAGGTGTTAGGGAGATGTTCGTGGACTGGAGGGTTATTACTAACGGTTACCAGAGAGGCTTAGTGAGGGATGGAGAATAACCGACAACTGTTAGGTAGCTGGAGAGTCATTGGAAGGCTTGGCAAGCAGGCATCTAGGATAGACGCCCCGCCCCGCAGCATAGATGCCCCGCCCCCAGGATATACGCCCCGCCCCCCAGCATCAACTTTAGATTACATGAAAGTGGTGTATAGAGCTGCCGCCGCCGAGACACTTAAATACATCTCATTCTCTTGAGAAGCCCACACACATTAATAAATATTTCTTCTCTTAAATCCATATTATATTTAATCTGTATTTAAAACTGTCAGGCTCAAAGTGGCCGCCCAAAATGGCAGTGCTGGTGACAATGTCCTTAACAGAAGGGCTTTGACAGGGTGGACAGAAGCCTAAATTCAGCCTTAATCTGCCCCCAAAGGTCAAGAACCTCAAGCACAGTCAGTCAAAACAGCCTGCTTCAGCTCAGGGACACGCCCCCACCCCACTGCTGACTGTCCTAAACTCTGCTTGCTGCGCCACCTCTGGCTTCTCTCGTCCTGCGTCCATGACAGCCTTGGCAGTTCGATTCCCCCTGCCCACTTCCCAGCCTCTCTTTCTACCCATGGAGTATTCCAGTTCGATGACTTCACAGAAAAGGGGTCCATCTTCTGAGGGGTCCATCATCTTCTAAGGGGTCCATCATCTTCTGAGGGGTCCATCATCTTCTGAGAGGTCCATCTTCTGAGGGGTCCATCATCTTCTGAGGGTCCATCTTCTGCATCTCTTTACTCTCATCTCATCTTCTACGGGACTTGGTCAGGGGACCTTTGTGGCTATAAATGAAGTTTCCAGGGCTTGGCTGTCTCCTGCTCTTCTCGACTGTTTCATAAACACGATAGTCCCCCAAACTCCACTCAACACTTCCAATGTGACATGGAGAAATTAGTTGTGGTGGAACTGAGACAAACAAAGGACCTAGAGCATTCCGATGAACATGTGAAAAAAGCGGACTGCAGAGCCCATGGGGGGTGAGTGAGGAGGGCAGGGGCACTATACATGGCTGGGCTGGGCTGTTGGTGGCGCACACCTTTATTCCCTGGGAAGGCAGAGGCAGTCAGATCTCTGTGAGTTCGAGGCCAACCTGGTCTACAGAGTGATTCCAGAACACCCAGGGCTACACAGAGAAACCTTGTTTCAAACAGAGAGACAGACAGACACCACAACACACAGCTCGGGGATCCACTAGCCCTATTTCCACTTTGGGGAGGGCTTTCTTCACTCCTGTTTCTGTTCCATGCCTAACTTTTTGTTTTGTTTTGTTTTTGTTTTTGTTTTTGTTTTTTTGAGATAGGGTTTCTCTGTGTAGCCTTGACTGTCCTGGACTCGCTTTGTAGACTAGGCTGGCCTCGAACTTACAGTGACTCACCTACCTCTGCCTCCCAAGTGCTGGGATTAAAGGTGTACGCCACCACCACCTGTCTCCATGCCTAACTTAAAAGGCGTGGCTTCCTCTGCACCGCCCCCTGCCACCTACGGGGGTTTTTCACTGGACCTGTACTATGCTTTTCTCTTAAACTCTAAGAAAATTGTCCTTTAACCTCCTTTTGAATCCAATTATAACTTCTTCTAGTAATGAGAATAAGAACCCCAGAGGGACCCTCAGTTTCCCCAGTAACTGTACTGGGGTTTGAACCACATCCTGGCATGTCTTAGACAAACGCTGTCCCACTAAACTGTGTCCCTGGGCCTCCTTCCACCTGTACGTTTCAGGTGCTACCTCACTAAATTGCCCCGGCGCACCTTGAACTTGCGATCCCCCTGCCTCAGCTTACTGAGTACCTGGAAGGGTGTATTCAGACCTGTAATCCCAGCACTTGGAAAGGCAGAGGCAGGCATATCTCTGTGAGTTTGAGGCCAGCCGGGTCTATAGAGTGAGTTCTAGGACAGCGAGGTCTACACAGAGAAAACTGCCTCAAACAAAAGAAGGAAGGAAGGAAGGAAAGAAGGAAGGAAGGACAGAAGGGAAGGAGGGAGGGAGGGAGGGAGGGAGGGAGGGAGGGAGGAAAGCTCCCAGCTACCGATGACAGAGCTAGCTCAGCTCACCTACAGACCTGAGAAGTGATGAGGCATGTTAGCGGTGAGCATCTGCTTTTAGAACAGTGCTTTCAGGGAACCAGCCACACCTTTGCAAGGAGGAGACCAAAGACTTCAAAGGCTGCTCTATCTGTAGTTAAAGTCTCTCTGTCATTAACAGGCTGACACAATGTTCAAGTGGAGAGGATACTTAGATCAAACAACCAGGCACTTAAATGTTCAAAAGTGAAGTTTCTCTCCTCAACAAATTAACTCGCTCAGGCTGGAGAGATGGCTGAGCCATTGAGAGCACTGGCTGTTCTCCCAGAGGACCCACGTTTCATTCTCAGCGCCCACATAGCAGCTCACAGCCATCTGTAACTTCTGCTGCAGGGGACATTACGCCTTCTTCTGCCTTCCACAGGTACTGCACACACACATGGTGCATATACATGCATACATGAGAAAAACACAGGCAGAAAATAAAAATTAATGAATCTTCAAAAAAGAAAAAAACAGCCTGACCACATGAGTAGAATACATACAACGTTCAAAAAGTTCTTGTTCCTGTTTTCTTTCTGGACAAGCGAGTGGAAGATGTCGCCGTTTGTGGTGCTAATGGATTGCATAACTAATTCAGGATGTGGCTAAACTCATCGTACTGAAGTCATTTATTTGAACTTCATGGTTCCTCCATGCTTAATTGTCAGCTTTCAGCCTTGCATTAAACATGAAGCCTCCGTGCTTTTAATATGAAACATTCACTTTGTTTTATGCCCGCGATTATGTTTTGTTGGTTCTTCCTAGATGTGTTAAGTCTATTTAAAGTGTGTCTCATGAGACCCTTATATGTTTACTGCATTAGAAAAAAAAATGTTCTCACATATCTTGAGAGATAATACAGTTTTTACTGTGTCTGAAGCTTGTTAAGAACTCCTTAGACATACACTAGGTGTGGGGTGGTAGCGATGCGTGATATTTAAAATGGAAAGAAAATGCCAGTCACAATTCAGATGTAGGCGTGCATACTAAAAGTGTTTGCAGATGCCAGGAGTGGTAGTGTGCTCCGCACTCAGGAGGCAGAGGCAGGAGAATTACTGCCAAGTGTGAAGCCTGCCCGGCCTCCATCATGAACACCAACCACAGCTTCATCCCCTTCCAGCCTCACGTGCTACCACAGAGCCCTGTAGAGGGACGCACGCTGCCCCAGACGGACAATCCTGTCGTGACTGTGTGTGCTTGCTTCCCTGTGAACCGGGTGCTGTACACTCCTCCAGGTCAGCAGAAGCCAAGATACCAGCACTTAACTGTGGTGCCTCTTGGCACACACAGCTTGGGACTCTAAAGCCACAGTCACCACCACCACCGTCCTTAACAGTCATGCCAGCTGCCTCAAGCTTATCCATCACATCTTTGGTCTCCCGAGATCAGTGGTTCTCAACCTGCCTGAGGCTGCAAGCCTTAAACATGGTTCCTCTTGCTGTGGTGACTCCACCCCAAACCATAAAACTATTTTTGTTTCTGCTTCATAACTGTAATTTTGCTACTGCTATGAGTTGTAATGTAAATATCTGGTATGCAGGGTATCTGCTATGTGACATATGAAAGAGTTGTTTGGCCCTGCCCCTAAAGGGGTCATGAACCACAGGCGGAGAACCCCTGGTCTAGACCAAGTGAATGGGTTATGTCACAGTGAAAGACAGCCCTGAGCTTTCTATTTTGCGATTTTTTTTTAAGATGTATTTATTTATTATTATGTATACAGTGCTCTGCCTGCATGTACTCCTGCAAGCCAGAAGAGGGCGCCCTATCACATTACAGATGGTTATGAGCCACCATGTGGTTGCTGGGAATTGATCTCAGGACCTTTGGAAGAGCAGGCAGTGCTCTTAACCACTGAGCCATCTCTCCAGCCCTTGTGATTTTTTTTAAGACTACATTTATTCATTTTATTTTGTATGTGGTTGTTTTGCCTGAATGCACGCTTGATGCCTGTGGGGTCAAAAGTAGGCGCCAGATCCCCTGGAACTAGGGTTGGAGACGGTTGTGAACCAACATGTAGATGCTGGGGGTTGAAATGAGCTTTCAAAAATCAATGTAATTATAGAGTTCACTAAACAGCATCTGACTCCTGGAAATGCTGTGACGAGCCTCATCGTGACATTAAGGACCTGCACCAGAAGCTAAGCAAGGAAGTGGGAGAAGCAAAAACAAGCAGGAGATGCAGCTTGGCAGCCAAGCGTGCGTGTCACCCATGCAGGGGAGCTAAGCTCAGTTCCCAGCACCACCCAGCTCCAGGGACATCAGATGCCTCTAGTCTCCCATGCGTCAGCACTTGTGCACGAAACACACGAATATATACATACTTAACAATAAACTTCAAATATAAGTGGACTATATAACACTAAGATATTTACCTTAAAATAAAGATTGAGTGGATAGTGTTGGTTCTTACAGAATAAAATAAAGTAAAAGGCTTAAAACATAAGCCTATGGGAACAGACGTGAAATACAGCTAAACGCAGTCAATCTTACACGTTTTGTTTTAATATTGACAACAGCCCCATGTGAGGCTGCTATTGGCCCTACTTTATACGTGAGGATGCAGGGACCACACAAAGCATGCAGTATGGCTGACATTCTATGCAGTGACAACCACTAAACATCCTGGAATGTTTTCTGCATTTATCATACACTGCGCACTTGGTATCCATTTTAATCCTTTTTTTTTTTTTTTTTTTTTTTACAAAGGTCTTCACTTCTGTCATGACACCATAGACAAGCACACTGGGGTTTGGAAAGCCTTGGTACCATTCAGTAACTAACTGCTGGGACAGCTCTTGGCCCTGTTAATGAGTTTATAGGTCTGCACTGCAGAGGAGGTGGGGCGAGAAGGAGAGGACACAGTTAGAAGCAGAAACAAGGATGTTAAGAAATCGCAGCAGCCTTTTAAGGTGTGGTGGTGCGCGCCTTTGATCCCAACATTAGGGAGGCAGAGGCAGGTGGATCTCTGTGAGTTCGAGTCCAGCCTGGTCTACAGCGCTAGTTCCAGGACACCCAGGGCTACACAAAGGAGGTTTGTCTCAAACACACACAAACAAAACAAACGAATAAACAAAAAAGAAATGGTTGCTGGTGGTGGGGGATCAGGGTTGGATGTTTTTAAGTTCTTTGCATTTTATTCAAGAAGGAAATAAAAATTCACCCAGATCTGCAAAAGTAACAAGGCATTCAAACTTAAGCAATAGAAAACAACACCAACAGAGAGTAACAGGCTGCAAGGCCGGGTGCGCAAGGGCCCCAGTTAGTGTTTGGAGCTTTCTACCGTGGAATCAAGAGGAGGAGGAGCTTGGCAGCTAAGGCGCAGAGAGAGGGTAACTCTTTGTTTCAATTGGCCATGCCATTATCCTGCCACTCGTGTCCCTGCCCGTAACACCCCATCTGGCTAAATCGCATGTAAACACGCCATGTGGTTTTAATCATACATGTGCCCACTTATGCATAGGTATGTGGTGGTAGATGGGAGGTTATCCTTAAAGGGCCCCTTGAAGACACAATTTTACCTTAGTGCACATACATCCAGAATCAGTTCAGCCGGGTTCTGCCTTTTTTATTCTTTGGACGCAGATGCTCTGGCAGCATACCTGAACAGAAACCACCTATGTTTGATGGGTACCGGGGGCTGAGAGGTGTGCCGTGTTGCTCAGGCTTTTATTCTGACAGAAAGTGGGTTCTGCTTTGAGGGGGGGTCTGGGTGAGGCTCTGGCCAGCACTCCTGGTAAGCTAGTGCTAGCACTCTGTGGAGGCCCATGCGCTGGGGATGGCTCTCACCCAGAGGGCTTTAACAAACCCTCACACCCAGGTGAGTGTCGTATGTAGCAGATCAGAGTGTCTAATGTGGGACTCGAGCATCTGTATTGTTCGATATTGCTCAGAGGGTTTGATGTGTGAACAACTTTGAGAAACGCTGTCTCTGGACACCCGAGCCTAACAGATCTACCTCTGACCAAGAACAAAGGTCTGGCCTTAGTGGCCTGGGGCGTAGTGTTCCTTTAATGGGTTTGGTAAAGCAAGGTCTGGGTATGGGCAGTGCCCATAACTGCAGACACAATGACCAACATGAAACTGTGTTCTTGACTCAAAACCCAAGCCAACAACAAGTTGGCTTGGCAGGTTCAAGCTTGTTTAAGAAGACTGGGAAATAAGCGGGGTGGGGTGGGGGTGGGGGAGGCAACAAATAAAATAACCTTATTTACCTACTTGGAGGAGTAGGCAGATGTCACCTCAAGTTCAGGCCCTGCAGTGACATCATAGCACTCTCCCAAGGACAGATGTTCTCACTTGACTATGAATGTATTTCTTTTCTTTACACTTTGAAAGCTGGCTTTGGTGGCCAGAGAGGGATCATTCTGGCTTTCAAACGGGCACTTGCTTAAATGAAAACCCTTGAAAAAGCTCCTAAGATTTCCAAAAGGCTGGTAATGGATTGGGAGAGAAAATTAGATGGGAGATTTTTCAGGTTTTAGATATCTGAACAGGCCGTCATGGGAGGACGTTCCTAACCACACAGCGGCCTCCACAGGGGCTCAACATTAATGGAACCAGCGGGCAGGACCACAGCTAGCATCCCAGGCATGACCCCACATTCGGGTCTCAGGTTTGTGCATCCTTCACCCACTGAGTGGTACTAACAGGCTCACCCAAGCTCACAAGCAAGCAAGCAAGAGTAGGAGATATTGCTGGCCCACTCTCTTCTGGTCACGCACTGTGACAGAACTGTGCCCTCAGGGCCCTGGACTGTTCTTTAGAACAGTAATAAAATTAACATCGACCAAGCATGGCAAACACACCGGGTACTGTTCTCAGTACTTTATATCCAGCGTCACACCTGATATGGTCAAAACTCAGGAAGATGTGCTCTATTACTCATCTTTTTTTCTACAGATAGAGAAAGCGAAGCTCACAAAGCTGCTTTAACCTGGAAACAGTCGCCATCAACTTTAAAAGGCATGGTTCTTGGCCCCAGACCCGTCAGACTTTAGATTCTGTGGGGTTTAAGCAACTAATTCAAAGCCATATACCAACCCGGGAGAAGGAGCGATGTGGAAAACCAAGGTGCCCTCCTCCAACCACAAAAGACTCTGGCAAGCATCGTTATCCCCTCCCCCAGCAAAAGCCAAATGGAGATAATGAGGGGTAAACAGCCCCATAAATGGGGTTCCCCAACAAATCAAGAGAGCATGCTGGTAAGCCTGAGTTTCCCAGCTGGAACCAGACAGTACAGGTGCAGGGAGATGTTGCATCAAAACCCCAGGGCACGATGGCGTGCTTGGACATAATAGTCGCCATCTTAAAAGAGACAAGGACCTGTAATTGTGGTCTTGGAGGCTTACTGCCTCCATCTGCCAACCTAGGCCTCGTCCTGGAAGCTTCTAGCCTCACTAATCTAATCTTGGTCTACTGTTTTCAGCCTCTGAGACTGCTGGACAAGCTCACCCTTTCTAGCTCTTTCTGAACTCTGGCTGGCTGGTTCAACTTAGCTGCTGACCTGGAGGCGTACAGTACCCCGGTTCACAGGGAAGCAAGCACACACAGTCATGACAGGATTGCCCGCCTAGGGCAGCGTGCTTCCTTCTATAGGCCTCTGGGGTAGGACGTGAGGCTGACAGGGGAGCGCAAAGCCATTGCATACCTGGCGCCCTCCCTCGACAGCATGATCTGTGACAGAGCTGTACCACCTGTCTATGCCCTGCCCATTGCTGAGTACATTGTGTCTCACTCGCATTTCCTCCCCGCCACCCAGGGTGAGGGTGTGTACAGCATGTACCTGTGAGTCAGGGCAGCGCACTGCGGGAGGACCAGCGGTTGCAACATTACCTCACTTCCGTGTACCAAGCAGGAGGAAGCCCTGTTGTCAGGACTGTAGGACGGCGTCCTCTGTGGACACTTCCTCTTCCCCAATGCCTCTGTCACGTCACTCGGCTTGTCTCCTATCACAATCCCCTCCTTCAAGTCCCCAGGGCCTACAACCCTCTTCGCATCCCTCTCCTCACCACTAGCATCCTGTCTCCAGAAGATGCCTCTTCCCCTCAGGTTCTACCTAAAGACTTGTGTAGCCTCCTGCTACCTGACACTTGCAGGACAAGTGGGGCAAGAGGAAGGTCTCTGGGCTGATGGAACCACAGCTGGAGGGAGACTGGCTGGGGACATCCCAGAACCAGGTCCCAAGAGTATGTCCCCCGCCCAAAGCTCTATATCTCTTTGAGCAAGCTGTTTCTCCCCACTGAGAGCTGGGCTCTGTGCAAGCTTAATGGGGAGGGGCGGGGCCAGGGCAGGAGGAGATTTGGTGGCAGCTAAACTTTGCAGCTGAGGTCACAATAGGCATCTTCAGTCGTTAGCTAGGAAAGCGCTCAGTCCAGCATGACAAGGAACTCATTTCTCCTTACAGCGATACTTACAGACCTTCCAAAAATAATCCTGGTGTCTTGGTCCTGGCTCTTTACAAGTCTAGCATATGCTCTCAGCGCTGTCATCAGTTCAATTTCCACCTTACTTGTAATCAAGGTCATTGTTGATATAATTCATCATACTGGGACAATAACTAACACCTCCACTGAGCTCGGCGGATGAGAGCACTGGATGCTCTTATAGAAGCCCTGGCTTTGGTTCCCAGCCATCCACAACTGCAGTTCTGTGGGGCCTAGAGCTTCACTGACCTCTGTAGGCACCATGCACAAGCATGGTATGCAGATATATATGTGTGTGTGTGTGTGCATGCATACATACATACATACATACATACATGCAAAACATCAATATATATTTTAAAAACAAATAAATTATACTAGAATGCAGGGGGCTGTCATTCAATAAGGATGTTTCCATACGACACTGAGATATACACCCTGAGGAAGCGGCACGTGCTGAAGGAGTCAAAGATAGGAGTTATGTGTCTAGCAAGTTCAGGAATACAGGGGCTGCTTGCAACACCAGAAGCTGAGCAGAAAGCATGGAGCAGATTCCTCTCAGGGCTCTCAGAGAGCGGAGCCCTGCCTACACCTTGATGCTGGACTTCCAGCCCCTTTGTGAATCTTTCCGGTTTGTTGCACGTAGCTGTACAGAGTCTAAGAACCTTGGATGATAATCCACATGAGCGGTCCCAGCTCAGATGACGCTCTATGACCCCGCCTCCACTCCTCCCAGTGGAAGATACGTGGGTTTCAATCCATCCCGCTGAAATGGCAAATGGTTTTTGGCCAAAGCCTGTCATGCTGTGGCCTGGTTACTGTCATGTATCACAATATCTTCCAGGGAAAACAAGGCGAGGGGAAGACAGGAGACAAATGGCAGCTGCGAGCAGCTCACATGTGTTGACAAGTACCGCAAGCCAGAAATGACAGAAGTCCCGTCTAGAAACGCAAGCAGACGCTTGCTGGAAGACGCGGTGAGATCCCTATAGCACAGCAGTAGGCCCCCTCCTTCACTCTGTCACTGCACAGTAAAAGGCCAGGTTCGGAACCGTCTGCTCAGGGCCATCAGTGGGACCCCATACCTGTCAACATGTCATGCCCGGCTTTGACGTTGATTTATTGAAGGTATTAAAGAGATGGGTGCTGTTCAAAGAGTCAACGTTTTCAGATGTTATCAGTCTTCTGAAGAAGCAATTGCTTTTAATGTTGTAATTAGATTAGTCCGGTAAAATATAGGAGACTCAGTTAAATTTTCATTTTGGGCAACGAATAATGTTATTGTGTAAGAGTGTCTCAAATATGGGATGGGCTTTTGTGTGTTTGAGGGGTTTTAATATACTTTGTTAATCCTTCGACAGTTTCACATATGCTCGGACTGTATTTTGATCACAGCCATTGCCCATTCCCTTCCCTGCCTCTCAACCTTTCTTCTTTCCAACAAATTCAGTTCCTACTTTTACATCTAATATATATACACACATATACATATATGTATACACATGTATACATGTGTGTATATATATATTACTGTATATGTGTCTGAACATATGCATCTGTACCACATGCATGCAGTGCCCATGAAGGTCAGAAGGGGGCACCAAATTCCCTGGTTGTGAGCCACCATGTGAGTGCTGGGACCTGAACCCAGGTTCTCTGCAAGAGTAGGAAGTGTTCTTAACCAGTGAACCATCTCTCCTGTACCTGCAATGGTTTTGTTTATTTATTTTGGTTTTTGAGACATGGATTATCTTATAGTCCTGGCTGTCCTGGATTCTCTTTGTAGACCAGATTGGCCTTGGACTCACAGAGATCCGCCTGCCTCTGCCTTCTGAATGCTGGGGTTAAAGGAGTGCGTGACCACGCCCAGCTCCTGCAATGGTTTTAAATAGCCACATTATATTTCTCAAAATTCACTGAACTGTGCATTTAAAATGTGCACAATTTACAACATGCACACATACATCATCCCTAAAAATAAATGCCCTATTTGCTTAAGCTTGGCGAGTCAGGGTTCTGTTGAAGTGGCTGACGGTAAGCCCTGCCTTAATTAAAAGATAAAGGTAAGGCCAGTGGAAGGAACACATCATGGAATCGGGGACTCCGTCCCACTAGGCCCTCAGGGGTTGTATTGATTGGGTCAGTCACATTCCTCAGTCTTCTGGTACAGGGACTGATAAAACTATCCCCCCAGACTAAGATTTGGGACAAGTCCTGCTAGGTGGAAATGAGACCACCTGTGCGTATTCCAAAGGGAGACTGAAGGCCCAGGAGAGCTGAACTACCAGGTGTTTGCGTGCAACTTGGGAAAGCGTCAGAAGCTGAGTTAGAGTTTTTGGGGGGAAGGGGGGTAGGTTAGCACGTGATGCTTGGGTTCCCACCACCGGCTGACGGGCTGATGGGCTGGCGGCATGCGGGCTGGTGGGCTGGTGGGCTAAGTGCCTCTGTCGCTGCCCTTTCCCACTCTGCTACTTTCTGGCGTAATCTGGAATGGCTTTAGCTCAAAGAGGCTTTTGCACGCGCCTGTGGAAAGCCCCCCTACCTTTGCCCATCATTCTCCCCAAAAACACTGTCCATGGAGGGGCACGGTGGTGCCTGCTCTGCGCGCTCCTAGCCTTGCTGGTGAGAAAAATTTTAAAGTGGACTTCGAAGGGACCCGGAGGACAATTTATTGGAGTCAGCGAGCTAGAAAGCAGTAGGCCACACAACATGGAAAGTCTAGTGGCTACTGAAGGACAAGGCTCCACAGAGAAACCCTGTCCAAAAAAAAAAAAAAGAAAGAAAGAAAGGAAGGAAGGAAGGGTAGCAAAAGAGAGGGCGGCAAAGCCAGAACTTCTCATGAAGGGCAGCTAAAAGGCGCTCTGTGAGCTGGGCACGGTGGCACACGCCTTCAATCCCAGCACTCGGAGAGGAATCCAAGACCAGCCTGGTCTACAGAGTGAACTCCAGGACAGCTAAGGATACACAGAGAAACCCTGTCTCAAAAACCAAAACCAAAAACAAAAAAAACCAAACCAAACCAAAACACTCTGCCGATGGAGGACAAGGTGGGGAAATCACGGAACAGAAAGAGCCGAGTGCTAAGAAGAAACACACTTGCTCCTTCAGTTGTGTGGAAGGCACAGCATTGCCTTCTCTGGGTGAAGGGGACCTTGAATGAAAAAACAGCACTCCTTCCTTCCAGGTCAACGAAGGAGGAAATACTTAACCTTAATGTTATTTAGGCGAGCCTAGTAGCCAGCTAAAAGTTGCTCAGGGTAGCCTCAAACTCAGGACAGGCCTGAGACAAAAAGGCCTAAAGCAGACACTGCTGTCTGCTCAACTTTAAGCTTTGTTAGCGTCAAGTCACCTTAAGGACCGTGTCCTTGGTTACCCTAATGCTGCAATTAGTTACAAGCTTCTCCAGGGTCTTTTTCACTTACTAAAGGTTGGTACCAGCCTCTTTGTTATATAGCAATGGAAGACTAGCACTTAAAAATGAGTTAAAAGCAGCTTGCAGGTTTTTCATTATAATTTATAAATTGACCTTTCCTGCCCCACTCCCTACCCCCCATTCCTTTTTACTTAGTTATTGCTGACACCAACTGTGCCACTTGCTTAAGAAGAAGCTGCCACACTGGACCTCATGTGACTCCCAAGCTCCTTCCCGTCCTCCCCGCTCAGCCCTAGTGGAGATGACAGGAGTAGAAGCCTGAAGCTATCCATCCAAACCCCATGCTCATGTCAAGGTTTCAAGTTCGAATCCCAAGATGCCCTCCAGGGTCCTGGTGGAAGCCAAGTTGGGGATGTCATGTCCTGTTCCTAATCCCTACTCCATTTGGCTGGGAGGACACCAGGCAAAGGCTCCAGAGGACGCCCGTGCTTGAGATATCAGCGGCACTAGAGGAAAAGAACAACCTTGGAACCACACGACGGAATACATGAACAAAACCAAAGTAATCCTATTGGTGGGGAACAACTTCACCGACACCTAAGAGGAAGAGTCGGCTCTGGGAATTCGGGCCTTAAAGTAACTACCTTTGACGAAACAAAACCAAAACCAGTCGAGTGCCATGCCTGTAATGCCAGCACTCGGGGAGGCAGAGGCAGGTGGATCGCTGGGAGTTCAAGATCAGCCTGGTCTACAAAGTGAGTCTAGGACAGCCAAGGCTACACAGAGAAACCCTGTTTTGGAAAAACAAAAACAAAAACACTTTCCACAGTGATCATTATAGTATGAGCTGAAATTGTGCGGAACTATCTGCCTCCTTTTTTTTTCTTTTTTCCCCCAATTCTGGTAGAGTCGCTAATCCTTGTTTCGGAAGACATAAGGAAGCGGGCTCATCATCCTGCTGCTCACTGCAGCAATGACCCGGCTATTTCCGGGAACAGGGAAGAGGTGTGCATGGCTCTGGTTATGAAGGACCTCTTTGGAACATCCCAGATGCAAGCTCAGGAGAGATGGGCTGTCGGCGTGTGGTGGTTTAAATTAGAAACGTCTCCTACAGTCTCAGGCATCTGAGCATTTCCCTCCGGTTGGGGGCACTGTCTGGGGACAGTTAGAAGGTGCAGCCTTGCTGGAGGACGTGTGTCAGTGGGGGTGGACTTTGGGGACTTGCATCCTTACCTACTTATTCATGCTTGTGGTTTACAACGTTGAGTTCAGGCTCACGCCGCCATGCTGCGTTCCCGGGCTTCGTGGACTTAACCCTCTTGAACTGAAAGCCAAAATAAGCTCGTTTTTTTCTGTGAGGTGCCTTGGTCATGATGTTTTATGACAGCAACAGAAAAACGACGAACGCAAAGGAAAGCGAGTTTGGCAGACGAGGGTTATAACTACACAAAACAGCACCGCAGGTCGGCTGAAAAGAGGAAGTCGGGGATCACGTGGCGGAAGTGGGTGGGCGTGGCTTCACAGCATAAGCCGGCAGGGTTTGGGACCGCTAATGCTCCTTTTCAGGTAAGTTCCCTGGTCCCTTGGAGGCTATTAGCTGGAGATGCACAGTCAGTGTCTCAGCAGGTGCCGGGTGGCACAGTGTGAGAGGAGAAGAGAGGCTGCAGGTCCTGTGGCCTGTGTGGCACTGGATGCTAGCTTCACATCCGAACACTCTTAACTCATCCTCCATCAGCGCCAACAGAAGAGACGCCCCGCCAGCATTGTCCCGCTCTCCAATCTTTGGAAATTAACTTGATTTACCCAATCTGGAACTCTGGGAGAGAGAGAGAAAAAAAGAAACAAACTACACACATGCAACTCAGGCCCCAGCCAGCCCCGTGGTCAAGCTGACTCCTCCCTAGCTGTCTTTCTCACCAGCCTTTTCCTGCAGGTGGCAAAATGCAAAGCGGCATGCAAAGCTTCTAACCCCTCCAAATTCCAGGTAACCACATCGTTTCACAGTGGTGGGTGCTAACTGCTGAACTCTGCCCCTTCCCCCCCCCCCCCCCCCTCCGCACAAACCACGAAGGGGCCATTGATGACCCCCGGCATTCCCGTTTGAACTGTTTGGCGGCTGTGCTCTTTCTTCTCACGAAGCCGTTTTCCCCAGGAATGGTGTGACTGGCTGCCATCGTGAAGCTGAGGCTGTAGTGGAGACCTCCAGCGTACACTGGCCTTCCAGAACACTCTGACCTAAACAGGCTTGCGTCTCTCCCGATGTCAGAATGTATCGAACAACAGTAAGTTTACAAGTTGTATCCGTTACAATTTGCCGAGTAGTCCCCAGTTCGCTTGGCAGCTGGCTGTTGGCACATGCTGAGTTCTTTTACTACGATTAACTCTCAGATCACACATTGCTCATCACACAGTAAGTGTTTCTATATATATTCACAGTTCGATGGAGTGCCTGTCAGGGCTAAGGAGGCCACAGCAGCAGTCACCAAGGAGTTCCAAGAGGCCTTACAGGAGGCAGAGGCACAGGTGGATGCTAACGTTAAATTCTCTTACACTCAGCCTGGGCAGACACAGGGAGTGGCACTGCTGGTGTTCAGATATTAGCAGATCCAGTCCTGGCCTGGCTGTACGCTCCGGAGGAAGAGGCGGGTGACCTCTATCAATTCCAGGCCAGCCTGGGCTACACTGTGAGACATAGAGCCAAGCTAGAAATTTGGGGGTCGAGGGTGTGGGGGGGTCAGGCTTCCAGCTTGAATGGAGCTAGAGGCAGGGAGAAAGACTGGGTCCAGATGGATGGACGGACGGATGGATGGATGGACAGACAGCAGTTCAACTGATGCAGTACTAACTGAGCTCAGGCAAAGCCCAGGGGACAGCTGCACATTCTCCGTCTGTGTGTCCCTTGATGGCACACTGTGTGATCAGATAAAATGTCAGTTTCACAGTGTTAGATGCTCTCCACCGTATGGTGTCCAGGCCAGGGCGCTGCACCCTCTGACCATCTGGTGGGTTCAAGTTCTCCAACCTAGTCTTTTTTTTTTTTTTTAAGATTTATTTATTTATTTATTTATTATGAATACAGTGGTCTCTCTGCATGTACACTTGTAGGCCAGAAGAGGGCATCAGATCACGTTCTAGATGGCTGTGAGCCACCACGTGGTTGCTGGGAATTGAACTCAGAACCTCTGGAGGAGCAGTCAGTACCCTTAACCTCTGAGCCATCTCTCTAGCCCCCTCCAACCTAGTTTTTAAGACGTGAATTTAATATGCCCACTTGTCATGTGATCCAAATATAATTGGGTAAGTTATAGGTAGCACTGTTACCGTTCTTAGCCTGTCCACCACCACCACCCCTAAAAGCCAGATTTAATTAGAAGCCAGTTTAAAAAGCCAAATGCATTGTGAAAAGCAGGAAGGGGGAGATTTATTCACTGTGGCCACACTGAGAAGAGGGACACAGAGAAAGCTTGTGACCCCAAGTCTATCCTTGGGGGTTTAAGTAGAAGGCCAGGCTTCTTAGGCATATCCTAGCAGTCCTGGTCAAGATGTGGTCCTGCCCCTCACTGACCCACCATGGTCTCTCTTGCAGGGTGGTTATACAATCTGTAAATCTATTTTAGGAGAAAAATTCCCCTGACTGGCCCAGGCTTTGGGCTTTGCTTTCCTGAGGCCATTCTAACTTCTTGGGGTCAATTGTTTCAGCTGCCTGAGAGGCAAGGTAGGGACAAGTGTCTGAATCACCTGTCTTACTCCCTGCCGGAACAAGTTGCATGTGAGTCCATGCCCGCTCGGTGCTAGTGAACAGGTCAGTGTTGTCTGCAAGCAGCCAAAAAGTGTCAGCCTACCTCTGTATTTTCACTTAGAGCCAAATGCTGCTTGTAGAGTTGGAGTCACGGGCAGCCAGGAAACGAAGGAGGGGGGCCATGGTCTCAGGGTCTTCTTCAAAGGCCTGCCCCTCCCCATAGACCTAACATCCTCCATGAAGACCCACCCCCTGGAGGCTCAATCACCCCCACTGGGACAGCAGGCTGGCAGTCAAGCCTCAGGCTGACTCATATAAGCAAGATCGTTTTCTTGTTCCATGGGATCATCCAGAGAGTAGATGATGCACTCATTTTAATGTCTGATTGTCATTAAAAGGAAAACATGATTCCAGAAAACACTTGCATTGACCTCAGCCATGCAGTTGTGTCTGTTTTCCCAGCCCCAGCAGGACCTAAGTGAGAAGGTCTTTTGACCTTTTCTCCATCTTCTTTCCCGTGTGTTCCGGCTCTGTCCCCAAACCAGACTCCATCTGGTGCACAACAAAGCATGCTCTGAATCCCAGAGGGTTGGGCGCGAGACCTGTTCCGAGATCTGCAAAGGCGCTGTTGACATCCGGGAGGCTCCTCTCTTCCACTATCACCTGAACAGGGATTCCCTTCAGGCTGTGTGTCACTGTCACTCATGGAAGGCGGTTTCAGGAGCGGCTCCCTCCACTTGGGATTTCTGCATAGAGTGGTTACCGTTAGCATCCGATTTGCTCTCTGGCATCTGCTGCCAGAGAGAGAGAGGCAGGAGACAAGCTTTCTCTCTAACACTGGCAGTCAATGGACTGGCAGCGGAATAGACTCCCGCCTGTCAGGCCCACCTGAAGTGCCCTCTTCACACAGCCCCAGCTGTCGGGGGGGGGGGGGGGGGGGGGAGGTGAGAGGGCCAGTTCTGGCTCCAAAAGGCCATATGCTAAAAATATGGATGGCAGAGACTGACACCAGAAGGACATTTGGCAGAGAGGAAACTGCTGTGAAGTGGAGCTGGTCCTTCAGGGACTGGGACAGAGGCCCCCAACTGCCAGTGTAAACAAACCGCCCTATCCTACTTGAGCTCTGAGAATAGGGGTTTTTCGCTCAGGGAAATGGGCTCCCTCCTCTTTCTTGCCTCACACCCTCTGCTTCCCAAGCTAGCATTCCCGTCTAACACCTAACATCTGTGGGTAATGAAATCTTGACATCCCATAGTTGTGGGTTAAGCATTCCCCCAAATCAACGTGTTGGAACAGGCGGCGGCTTCACTAATAGGTTAGCACGTTTCTTGTGTGTCTCCCATGGTGCTGAGCTAGCTCCTGGACTATCTAGTTGTGAGGAAGAGAGGCCGCACCTCCTTTGAAGCAACAAGCAGCTTTCACCGACCCAGACACGGCCACCCAATCCTGGACTTCCCCGGCTCCAGAGCTATCAATCAAAATAAACAAATGACTCCATCTCAGGTGGTCTGTTTAGTGACAGAAAACTGAAAGGTCCAAGGCTTGGGATTCAAGGGGGATAAACGGGCAGATTGTCCTTTCAGGTAAAAAAAAATCTACTGTAGACTGGAGAGATGGCTCAGCATCTAAGACCAAGTGCTGCTCCTCCAGAGGACCAGAGTTCGATTTCCAGCACCTCCAGCTGCACAGGATCTGACTCATCTGGCCTCTGAGAGCACCTTCATGCACATACGCAAATGCAATTAAAAATATCAACTCTTGCCGGGCGTGGTGGCACACACCTTTATTCCCAGCACATGGGAGGCAGAGGCAGGCAGATCTCTGTGAGTCCGAGGCCAGCCTGGTCTACCGAGAGAGCCCAGGATAGTCAGGGCTCTGTGTAACAGAGAAACCTTGTCTGGAAAAACCAGTAATATTAATACTAATAATAAATCTTTAAAAATAATTTTATTTAAAAACTCATTAACACCATAGGCATACAGGTAGCAATGTGACAGGACTCAGGAGAATTCTGGCCCACAGGGCTTTTATTCTTTTAAGGATTATCTATTTTTAATTATGTGTATATGTGTATGCCCTTGTGTGAGCATAGGCACTCTAGAATCTAGAAGGGGGTGTTGGACACATCCCCCAGAGCTAGATACAGACAGTTGTCAGCCACTCGACCACATGGGTACCGGGAGCAAAACTTGAGTGCCACACACACTCAGCTGCTGAGCCCCCTCTTCCAGGTAACAGAGGAAGGAAGGATGTCTACAGCCTAGCCTGCAGCCACACTATCTCTAATTCCTGGGTGGCACGGAGAGCAGAGGGAACTCCAGAGAAGAAATGCTCTGGGGGTTGGTCTGGTGTTGCTGTGTATTTAAATGCGAAATATTGGCCCCCAAGATCTGGCTGCTGTCCAGCCCTGTACATTCTCACATATGCCCAATGATAGATAAGCTTTGCTCCATTGTTAACTGCTGATTGGTTGATACAGAAGGGCTGGAGTCTGTAGCTGGGCAGACTAGGGGTAGGTGGAGTTTTGGTTCCTGGGGTTGGGGGAGAAAGAGAGAAGGAAGAAGATGAAGAAAGAGGATGTGGCCTGGTGGACCAGATCCAGCCCAGACAGGACGATGTATTGGCAAGTAACTTGGGGATGCAGCTGGGAGGTAGGTAACCAGACTAGCTTAGGAAATTAGTTGTACCTGACCAGTTCCTGTGCTAAAAGCTGATTAAATAAATCATTAGGTCTCTGTCTTGATTAGTGGGGGTGGGGTGGGGGAGGGATAGCTGTGTTGTAGAATAGCCCTCTAGAGTTTAATAAACATGCGATAACAGAAATGTGCCGCTTAGAGGATGTGGGGAAAGTAAGGAGGGACCATCTAGTTGAGGAGGTGTGTCCATTGCGTGATGTGTCACCACCAGCAGCCTTTGGATGTCCTAGGGAATCTGTCTAAGAATTCAGACGGGCTCTTGGAACACTCTCTCTCTCTCTCTCTCTCTCTCTCTCTCTCTCTCTCTCTCTCTCTCTCTCTCTCTCTCTCAGGACACCACAATCAACTCTGAGGTTGGAAGACTACAGACAGAAGTGACCCGAGCATCCTCAAGTCAGCCTTTTTATTTATGGAAAAATGAAATGGGAAAAAATTATTTTAGAAAAGGGAGGTAGAGGAAGAGACCAAGAGACGTCACTTTGAGACTAGCTTTCTCCGAGCCAAATGGGGGGATAGTACAGGGCAGGGGAGGGGTCTCCTGTCCAGAGTGAACAGTCAGCTGATCTTTGGGACGAGAATGTTGTCAGACACACAGGAAGGCAGTAGATGGACTTTTTGAGTAGTTGAGATAGCCCGAGGTCGTCTTCGTTTTGGAACTTAAGACCCTAACTCTCCATGCCCGCAGACCTGTGAGGCTGGAGTGTTATCAACACACGGGCAACCAAACTCAGCTAAAACTGCTTTTCTTGCACTTGAAACCTAACCAGTTCCTCTCAGTGCCCCCTTCAGATTGCCAGATCCTCTGGCCTTGGTCTCATTCCCAGGGTATCTCTTTCCATCCTCACTAACCGGACTTTCCAAGGTTGTCGCCTGCACTGTGACAGGAGACTCTCAAGCCGGGCAGGCGCAGAACCCACACTAGCCTGAGCTTTGCATCTTTTAGCAAACATTGCCCCGTGGTCCCTAGAGCAGAGTACAACACCTCCATGTCTGTATTAGCTACTCACTGCTGTGTAACAAATCATCCCCCGGAGTTAGTGACTTATTAGAACAATGAAGCACCATCTGCCAGTCGGAGAGATGACTCAGCAGTTAAAAGCACCCACTGCTCTTGCAGTGGACCTGGGTTCAGTTCCCAGCACCCACTTGGTGGCTCACAGCCCTCTTCTGCCCCTGTGGGCACCAGACACACATGTGGTGCACATATGTAAATGCAGGCCACTACTCATGCATAGACGAATAAAGAACTAAATCTAACAGATTAAAACAAAAAATAAACAACAAAAAACACATTATCTCACTATTTGTGGGTCAGGACTCCAGGGGTGCCTTGGCTGGGCTTTCAGGCTCAGGGCTTTTATCTGTGGGCATAGTTGTCCTCCACCTGGATTTGTTCTAGAAGAATCACTGCTAAGACGGCTCGCCCATGCATGCTCTCGTTTGTAGAGCAAGTTGCAGCTGCCTCCTGACAGGAGACTTCACTTCCTCTTCCTTGTAAGTTTCTCCCTAGATCCTCCCATTCTCATGACAAGGCAGCTGGCTTCCTGCAAGCAGACTGGACGGAAGCAGCTACATCTTCTGCAGCCTGATCCCAGCATTGCCGGGCCAGCCTTCCAGCCACCAGGGACTGGAAGATGAGCAAGACACTTGAGCTGCATGAAGGATGTGAGCAGGTTCACAAATGGATGCTGGCCAGCACCTGGCATTTGGAGGAGGCCAGGATAATGGCACAGACTCCCCCAGTAACGAGGCAAAGGAGGCTTTTCCGGGGTCAGAACCTTTTCTCTGTTGCTTCAGCTCTCAAGAGCTACAGCAACACTGCAAATGGACACCAGAGAATCAGATGAAGGTGCGTCCATTTTGCTCAGCAAGATTTGGACACCATCTCCTGAACCCCCCCAAAACTAAACAACTTCACCAACATTACTCTCTCTCCATACAGGGAAGTTGAAAGAAGACTTAAAGAAAATATACAAGGAGATGCTTTCGCATTTGCTAGGGGAAGGGGGTCCTTGGCATATGAGCTGATGTGCATTGAATCCGCTCTCCTCTGAAGTATCCCACCGCTGACCATTCCAGACTGGGCGGCCACACCGTGACTCCATTGACCTAAAACAAATGGAAAAGCCAGGCACAGTAGCATATCCCTGTAATCTTAGCACCAGGGGGCGGGAACAGGAAGATTGCCATGCACCAGGCCCTCCATTCAACCCCTAACATCAGGAAGAGGAGATAAGGAAACACGCTCTGTAGTCCCCCGGCCACTACGGCTAGTCCTACAGCAATCACACTGTTTTTGAACGATGAACCGTGACTCAGGCCACAGGGACGGTCCCATCGTTTGGCACAGAGGTTCAATAATGGGGCGGGATGTTTCACTTTGTCTCTGTTTTGGATTTCTGAAATAGCCTCATACACACTCATTTATTTTTAATGTATTTTCACAAGCATAATATACATCATACACATAAAAAGTGCTGGTAAGATCTATGAGCATTTGAGAACTTAATCAAAAGAACACCCATGTATTTGCCACCTGCTTGAGAAGTGTGTATCAGTTTATTATTAACAATAGGCACCCAGTATTTTCCAGGTATTTACGACATGCCAACCTTGTTGCAAGTATTTTACATATATTATCACCCCTGTGAGTTAGGTACTGTTAGCATTGTCTGACAAACAGAAAGCAAGTGGAGAGGGGCTTTAGAGAAGGAACAAGGCACTAGAAAAAGCATGCTTAGAGCCCAGCCAGCAGCTGAAAGAGACATAAAAAAGAAGAAAAAAAAAAACTTACAGCTTTCTGATGCAAAACAGACAGGCGCATGCATACCTTTAATCCCAGCACTCTGGAGGCAGAGGCAGGTGGATCGCTGTGAGTTCGAGGCCAGCCTGGTCTACAGAGTGAGTCCAGGACAGCCAGGGCTACACAGAGAGACCCTGTCCTGGGGGTGGGGGGAGATGAGCAGGCCAAGCTGAACCTCAGGGTGGGTGTTATTCATAAGGATTGCACTGGGCGTGCATGGGTGCCTCTTGTGTGTGTGTGTGTGTCTGTCTGTGTCTGTGTCTGTGTTTGTCTCTGTGTGTTAGGGATTCTGGGAAAGGAAAGCACAGTACTTCATTAAAGGAATACTTTAGTGTGGCTGAAGGTGAGCCGGCCTTCTGCCGAGGCACCGATTCTGGTCCTTTGACCGGAAGTTTTTCCTTCATGAGGCCTTAGTGCTGTCCTAGCTGCCTTCTTCTAAGTGTTTGTCTGCAGATGGAGCAGCCATCTACACTGCAAGGTAGCCCCGAGGGAGCTTGACAAACAAGGAGCAAGACCTCAAAGACTCTAATCCTGCAGATGAAAAAAATCAAGCCACTGGGCGGCTGGACAGGTGGCTCAGTGGTTAAGCACACTGACTGCCCTTGCAGGGGATCCCGGTTCAGTTCCTAGCCCTGACATGGCTGCTCACATCCATAACCCGGGCTCTAGGGGATGCAATGCCCTCTTCCTACCTCTGCAGACTCATGCATGTGTGTCTACAAATAAATGAGTCTACAGGGGCGCACGTTCTCCAGGCTTCTATAGGACCTTTGCCCTGCCTGTTTGTGCTGCTGGCAATCAGGCCTACAAGCTCGCCTATGCTATGTAAGCGTTAGCACTGCTCTGCCACTGAGCTGCCACCCAGCCAAAGCAGACCTGGTAATAGCTGGCTCCACCATCAAGAGTACTTACTGCTCCTGCAGAGGACCTGGGTTCAGGTCCCAGCAAGGTGACTCCTCAGAGCCTAATGTCATCCATAAGTACCAACTGTGCTCATGGTGCACAGACACACATGCAGGCAAACCACCCATAAATGTAAAATAAAAGTAAGTAAATTGAAAACAAAACAAAACCAAAAAAACAAGCAGACAACTCTGCCTCAATGACCCAGGCGGGTACGCAATGGTCCTGTCCCCTGGCTCCCCACTACCGTCTCCTGTAACCCTCTGCTCCTCATCTCAAGACCTTGTTCTGAAATCACCAGCGGCTGGAACTCCAGCCATTTCTCCAGCCTGCAGTGGTTCCTTTTGTTTAAAAAGAAAAAAAAAGTCAGTCAATTATACAAATAAAACGGGCTCCCTGTAGGCCTGTGTGTTCATTGAGAGAGTAAATCAGCAGAGAGAAAACGCTGCCCCGAAAGCAATTAGAGAAATGCAATTGTTTTTGTTTTTGTTTTTTTCAAATGGAAGATACGCTTATGGGTGTATTAAATTAGGAAAAATCCATAAAAGTGATAAAAATGCCATGCCAGGATGATTATAGGAGAGGCAGCTTGCTCACACGGCATGGTGCGAAGAAGCTGCAGCTCCAGTAGAGACCTTTGTGAGAATGGAAGGCAGATGCTTCCCCAACACACGCTACCCACTGAGAGCTCCTCCCGTCAAAACCTACACAGTGTGTCTGTCCTCTGTCCCCTTATCTCATTACCCACCAGGTACAGGATAGGGCCAACGACAAACCGACCACGGATCTGTATCTTACGTGAGAACCTCCCCGCCTTTACGCCACGAGGGAAACGCGATATGCACCACACCCTCAGGACAACAGATCTCAGACTGCTCCATCAGCCTGCTCTTTCCCTGTTGCTGGTTAGCCCATGTCAGAATCCCCCACAGTCAACGCTGTGCCCCTCGCATCAACCCTCTGCACTCCCGGTGAAAACTTCTGAGTTCATATTGTGGTCTTGGCTTTTACTTCTGCAACCATGGCCAGTGGTCCTCCTGTTGGGTACGGCTGTCTTTCTGACCACAGCCCAGGGGGGACACAACCCCGGGACACACAACAGGACAGTGTCTGGTGTGGATTTGCACTTGGCATCCAGGTGTTCTGACTGACAGTGCCTTTCTCCCTGTCCACTCTCTCACTTCTCCCTTGGCTCCCTCGGCCCTCCCTTTGCAGTGAGGGTGGAGCTCCCTCACTTCCCTCTGCGGCAGGAACCTTGCCTTGTGTTGGTTACTCTTCTTGTTACCGTGACAAGATGCCTCTCAAGGGAGGAAGGTTTTGCTGTGGCTCACAGTCTGAGGGTGTACAGTCCATTACGGCTAGGAAGGCACGGAGGCAGGAGTCCTGGCTGGCTGGTCACGTGACATCCACAGTCAGGAAGCAGAGATAGGTAAATGCCAGGTGGTGCTCAGTTTGATTTCTCCTTTTAATTCAGTCTGGTGCCCTGCCCATGGGATGGCCATTCAGGGCAGTTCTGCTCTGTTAACCCTCCTGGAAACACTTTCACATACGTATCAAAAACGTACTTTGCAGGTAGTTCTAATTTCATCAAGCCGGCGAGCAAGATTAACTGGCAGGGCTGGAGTGATGAAAGATGGTTCTGTGGACTTGGGTTTGCTTCCCAGCATCCGCGGCAGGCAGCTCACAGGTGCTTCCCACTGCGCCCTTCTTCTGGCCTCTGTGGGTCCCACACCCAAGCACAGAGATCCGTACACATGCCGTTGCTGTGGTTTCTACGTTTTCAAATAATACAAAAAAAAAAAAAAAAAAAAAAAAAAAAAAAAAAAGATTAACTTACACTCCTATCCTGGACTTGGGAAGTCTGTTGTCATCCTCGGTGTCACGTAACCCCTGCACTTGTTCAGACCCCTGGTCCCTCATCAGGCATAACAAGCTCTCCAAGACACAGCTGACACTTCCCTCACCAGGGCCTGGTGGAGTAATCTCTAACAGCAGAGACAGACTCTATGTGCCAAAACCTGGCCAGAGAGCAGCCTTTGGATATTCAGAAGGGCACGGGCTTTGGAGCTCCAGCCTCCTCTCTCCTTTTTTTTTTTTTTTATTATTTATGTATTATTATTTTTTTTCCCCTCCTCTTTTTAAATCGGGCACTAACTCCAAGCAGCCCAGTAACTCTCCCTCTCACCCCGATGATGCAGGGCTGTCTCTCACTGGGTAGAGGCACATAGAAGAAAATAAGAAGACCTACAGTTCAAAAGAAGAGTCTGGAAAAGACACGTTGCTAATAGTAAGGAGATATAAAACACATCCATTAGGATAGTTATCAGGTTTTTTTTATTGTTGTTGTTGCTGCTGCTGTTTTTTTTTTCAAATTTATTTATACAATATTCTTCTCTCCATGTGTACCTGCATGTCCAGAGAGGGCACCAGGTCTCATTAAGGATGGTTGTGAGCCACCATGTGGTTGTTGGAAATTGAACTCAGGATTTTTTGGAAGAGCAGCCAGTGCTCTTAACCTCTGAGCCATCTCTCCAGCCCCAGTTCTTAGAGTGTGGAGAAATTGGAAGCTTGTGAGCTCTTGGTGAGACTATAGAATCAGGCAGACATAGAAATTCAACTTCTGGATATGCCCCCCCCCAAACAAAAATAAGAGACTCAGACAGATGTCAGTAGAGCCATGTTCCTAGAAGTCAGGCACAGAGAGCTGAACGAACAGCAAGTGTGGTACAGGTGCCCAGTGGAGTAGGGCTGCACGGAGAAGAGAGAGAATTAGTGCTACTGTCCAGAGAAGTCATGAGGACCTGGGTGAGGCACTGAAGAATAGTTCAGTTACCCGCGCCTGTAATCCCAGCACTTGGGAGGCAGAGGCAGGAGGATGGCTGTGAGTTTGAGGCCGGCCTGGTCTACAAAGCAAGTCTAGGACAGTCAAGGCTACACAGAGAGCCACTGTCTCAAAAAAACCAAAAAATAAAAAACAAAGATAGAAGACAGAATGAAGCTTCCTGGAAAATGAAGGGGGAGCATGGAGTGTTTAACAGATTCGGGGGGGGGGGGTTGCATATAGATGTACTTATAGCCGGTTGAACTGTATGCTTCAAAGTAGATAAAGGGGAGCTGAAGAGACGACTACGTGGTTAAGAGTCCTTCTCTTGCAGGAAATCGGAACTTGGTTCTCAGCACCCAGGTCGAAGGCCTCACAAAAAGCCTGCAACGCTCTCTCCAGACCTCCGAGGATGCTGTACTCAGCATTCATACCATCGCCCAGATACATGATTGAAATAAATCTTGAAAATGTGGTTCGAAGCCGGGCATGGTGGCGCAGGCCTTTAATCCCAGCACTCGGGAGGCAGAGGTGGGCGGATCGCTGTGAGTTCGAGGTCAACCTGGTCTACAAAGGGAGTCCAGGACAGCCAAGGCTAACACAGAGAGACCCTGTCTCGAAAAACCAAAAAGAAAAAAGAAAAAAAAAAAAAGAAAATGTGGTTCGAAAAATACGAAAACAAGAGTGGTAGCTAAGTAGGAAGAGCCAGACAAAGGAGGAGGAGGAGGAGGAGGAGGAGGAGGAGGAGGAGGAGGAGGAGGGGGGGGGGGGGGGGGGGGGGGGGGGGGGGGGGGGGGGGGGAGGGGGAGGAGGAGGAGGGGGAGGAGGAGGAGCAAGAACCGGGAGGAAGGGTACCCTCCCTCCCTTCTCCTCCTCCTTAGTGTGGACACAATGCTACCCACCTCAACCCTCCCGAGGTGACCCTGTGTCAGTGGGCTAAATTTAGACGTCAGGGGGCGGTCTAGTCGTCGCTGGCTATTTGCAGGAGCGTTTTAATTGCCATAAATCCCTGTCCGTTATCCCTAAGCCTTGACTGCTGAAAAGAAGCTCTCTAGTCCTCTGAAGAGCTGACTGGGAAAAAGGAAACTTACTCTTCTAAAGTACAAATTACCGGAAACCCATGGCCCCCAGACAGACACACAGTTCGCCCGCCTCCTTAAATGGCTTCTGTTTGTTTTGGAAGCGCAAGGTGACGAGAACACTCAAAGAGCAGGAGCAATAACAACCTTGAACAAGGGCGTTTGGAGCCCGCGCGGCCGCGGGAAGCCTGAGCCGGCGCCAACGCCGGCGCCTCTCAGGAGGATGTGCCGGGCCCGCCCCTCCCTCCCCGCCCGCCCCTCCCTCCCCGCCCGCCCCTCCCTCCCCGCCGCGCTCCGCAGGCCCCGGCGCCGCCCAGGCCGACCGCGGAAATGTGTACACTGCACGCGGCCGCCGGAGCAGCTGGGTCTCTGTGGCGCAATCGGTTAGCGCGTTCGGCTGTTAACCGAAAGGTTGGTGGTTCGAGCCCACCCAGGGACGACAGTGACTCTTTTTCGCAAAACACATTTTTAGAAATGAAATAAATGCCCCCACCGTTCTGGCTTGATAACCACAGCGCTCCTGTGCTTGCTTGCTGTTTCACGCTGCAGCCGCCCACCCTTTTTCAAGAGGGTGTGCGTGGAGCGTGTGTCTGTTCACAAACGGCTGTGTTTGCGCTGGAAACTTGCAACGCAAACCACCCAGGGATAGTGAACAAACAGCACCACTCAGAAAACAAACAAAGAACAAAACAGAAAACCGAATAGCAAATGCAGTTTGCTGGGTACAGTCGCTTCAGCTTCCAAACGGAACAGAGGAGCAAGAGACGGCACTGTGGGCAGAATTTAGGGAGAGCACGCCCTGCGGAGGTTAGCTAAGCGGCTCCCAGCTTTGGGACAATGGGACAATCTATGTAAATACGTTATATGTAACCTTAGACTGCTGGCAAATTTTCCCCTCAAATTTAGCTTTTAACAGACATGGTATGGGTTCGTGTTTCAAAGTTTTAAAAGAGAGCCGGGCGAGGTGGCACATGTCTTTAATCCCAGAACTCAGGAGGCAGAGACAGGATGATTTCTGTGAGTTTAAGGCCTGCCTGGTCTATACAGTGTGTTCTGTGACAGCCAGGGCTACATAGGGAGTCCTTGTCACAGAGGGCTTTTTTTTCCCCCATGAGAAACCTTCCATAAAGACAAGAAATCTGCTACTATAGTAAACATTCTTCCAAGATGGAAGTTGTGAAGTCAGGCCTTTGTCTGTGGAATCTAGATCTACACAGAATAGAGAGAAGGAGACCTGCCCCAGTGCTTCTCAACGTATGGATCCCCAGTGCTTCTCAATGTATGGATCCCCAGTGCTTCTCAATGTATGGATCGAGAGCCCTCTGGGGTCACATACCTGACAGTTACAATGATTCACAACAGTAGCAAGATTAGTTATGAAGTAGCAAGGAAAATCACTTTAGGGTTGGGGTGAGGTCCCCCACAATGTGAAAAATTGTATTACAGGTCTGTGCAGTGTTAGGAAGGCTGAGAAGCCCTGCTTTAGAGGAAGGGACAGTTACTTGAATCCCTGAGGTGTCTCTTAGGAGCCTAAAGGAGGCTGGGACACTGGGCTGAGTAACAGGGAACTTTCCAAAACATTCTTAGCTTGAAGCTTTGCTGGAGTCCCCCAAAATGCAAGGTATTTAGATTCCATCCTGTCCATTGGTCTGCGCAACAGACTGGAAATGAGTCAGGTCACATGATCATGTCTACACTGTAAATATTTTGGGGGAGGAGCTTCCGAGACATTTCTCTGTGTAACAGCCCTGGCTGGCCTGGAATTTGTAGATCAGGCGCTGGCCTTGGCCTCTGGAGTGGTGGGATTACAGGCATGCGCCACCTGCCCACCTCACACTTTAAATCTTACCTAGCATAGTATCTGTTAATACTAGAGTTAGGAGTGCTTCCATCTTGACACTGAAAAGTGATCAGCTGGGGGGTGGGGGTGGGGTGGAACCTGGCTTCTGTGCCATGGTCCTTTTTGGCTCACTGTCTTTGTTCCGTCGCTTGAGCTGAACACACACAGCCTCTCCTTACGCTCCTCCATGAAAAATTCCCTCGTGACATGCACTGACTACCTGCTATCGGCTCCTGCTATCGGCCCTGCCACCTCACTGTCCTTCAAGGTGCTCCGCAAACTGTATCCGGTCCCTCATGAAGGCGCAGACCAAAAACAAAGTAGGAAAAGTAGATAGGAGTACCTCCCTCAAGAGTGTGGAGGCTTGGGCTTTTTAAGCCAGTTGACACTTTTTAAGTATTTATTTTTATTTTATGTACGTTGATGTTTTTCCTTGCATTGGTATTTGGGTGAAGGTGCTAGAATTTCTGGAGCTGGTGGGACAGTGCTGAGCTGCCATGTGGTCGCTCCAGCCCCCAGCCACTGTCAGGAAACAAGCAATGTCTAAACTGGTCTTCCAGACATGTAACCCAGGTCACCCTCCGAATGGTGAGTGACACCTGACAGCCCCCAGGGTCCTTTCCCTGATGTGTCCTTTCCATCTTGAGCCCATTTGCCTCAGAACAGCTGAGCAGTCTCCTATCAACCACCATACCATCCTGAAACCAGCACGCTGGCCCTGGAAAGCAAGGAGCAGACAGTAAAGCTTCCTTCCCACCGTTGTCAACGGACACAGGCCTGTCACATGACACACGATCAGTACGGAAGCAATTCGTTCTTAGGTTTGGGTGATGGAGACAAACAAAACTGCATGTGACTGATGGCCAGCATGAGGCACGGTGCTATTTCCAGGCTGGTAAGGAGGCAATCAATATGGCGGGAGCTGTATTTTCCTGATGGATGTGAACCAAGTCATTGAGACCAAACAGGAGGAGGGAGGGATATTTAAGACCGGAAGACTCAAGGCCAGTGAGCAGGTGGGGGTGTGTGTGAATGCAACAAGCACACGGGGAGCACGTGGGACAAATGTCCTTCACTCTGCTTGTTGGACAAGCCCTGGAGACCCCAAGATGAGACCACACCTCACCAGGGGAAGTCAAGGACTACTGGGGATTCTGCTCCCAGAACAAGAGGTCAAGTGAGAGTATGTGGCTAGTTGGGCAATAAACTAAAGATTGTGAATGGCTGAGAGGCTACAGTATGTGAAGGGCAAGGTGTGGCCAGTTTGGGATCAGAAGATTGTTAAAACACATGTGATGCATGTGATTACATTAGACTGGGTGGGTTAGGCTGGCACAGGAGTGGATGGATGGCTTGGGTAGGGACTGCATCATCGCAGCCTTCATAGGAGACATTCAGAATCTGGAGCGGCGTGCGGCGGGAGTGAGGAATATTCATTTGTCTTAGACTGGGCTTCCAGCTGTTGTTCTGGTTGGTCTCACAGGCTGGGCTACAGTGATCTTCCAAAGTTGCTGAGTGGGTCTTAGAGAAACCCAGAAATATGAAAAGTTATAAATTGCCCATACTCAGCTTACCTTAGTTATGTCTGATTTTCCATCATGGAATTCTTTTATTATTATTATTTATTATTTTGAGATAGTGTTGCTCTGTGTAGCCTTGGCTGTCCTGGACTAGCTTTGTGGACCAGCATCATGGAATTCTTTTATTATTATTGTTGTTGTTGTTGTTTTGAGACACTGTCTCTCTGTGTAGCCTTGGCTGTCCTGGACTCACTTGTAGACCAAGCTGGCCTTGAACTCACAGAGATTTGCATGCACCACCACAACCGGCTCGTGAAATTCGTTTTAAAGCCTAAGCTAACTTTGCCTCTGTAACTGATGATCTTGAGCCTCTTCCCCACCTCCTTTTCAGAGCGCTGAGGTTACAGGCCTGCACCATAAAGCCTGGCCATTACATCCTACCGAACCTCCAAACACGAGAGTTTTGACTAGGACGCACTGAGAGCATGGGTGTGGGGTTCTCAGTCTCACTTTATTCTTCCTTTTGACGCAGTGCCCTGCCCCCAGCCCCGTTGCCCAAGGCTTTACGCATGCTAGCCAACCATTCTACCAACTAAGCTATGCTCCCCTGTGCCGCCTCCCTTTGAAGTTAATTTTCCTTTTAGATTTTATTAAAGTCAAGCTTCCTGAAAGACTACATCAGGGTTTCATGGGGCCCTGAGAAAATTCCAAGTGGGAAGTTAAGGGCTTTCCCCAAATACGTTCTGATGAATTTTGTTATGATGTGCAAGGGGATCAGAGACTCACAGACTTCTTAGCATCCAAAGCTTGAAGTCTTGGCTTTTGTTTAGTGAGCTTGTATTCTGAGTTCTAACAAAGGCCAAAAGTATGTCAAATCTCTGAGTGCTGAATGGCTCCACACTGCCACAGTCCCAAGGCTCTCACTCAGGGAAACCTAGAGCCTTGACTACACAGCAGAAAAGCGTATCAGCACAAGTCATTGAAGCAAAGTTACTTTATTAACATGTAGACAGGCCGGGCGGTGGTGGCGCATGCCTTTAATCTCAGCACCCGGGAGGCAGAGGCAGGCGGATCGCTGTGAGTTCGAGGCCAGCCTGGTCTACAAAGTGAGTCCAGGACAGTCAAGACCACACAGAGAGACCCTGTCTTGAAAAACAAAACAAACAAACAAACAAAAAACCAAAAAAACATGTAGACAGAGCCAAGGCAGGGTAGTTCATAGCCCGTAGGATTTGGGGTGGGCTTCAGAGAGCTGTCCTGGAGTGTCATTACACTGTGTGTGTGTTCATAATCCTGTAGCTGTTACGTCGCTCAAATGTTAGTTATAACAACGCGTCATGATGAAGACTGAAGGGAAAAAACCGAGCTACTTTACTGATTGTTCTTAAAGAATGGCCTTCAGGCGGGCCGCGGTGGCGCACACCTTAATCCCAGCGCTCGGGAGGCAGAGGCAGGCGGGTCGCTATGAGTTTGAGGCCAGCCTGGTCTACAAAGCGAGTTCCCAGGACAACCAGGGATAAAACAGAGAAACCCTGTCTTGAAAAACAAAATAAACAAAAACAATCTTCTATAAATGAGACTGGAAAGTGGTTTCACAGGCTGTATTATTAGACTCAGAGTGAACAGGTGAGGGACCCCAAGGCTGCAAACACTCTGGCCCAAACAAGGCGTGGGTGACTGCCAGCTTTATCTAGTCTGAACTGTGAAGGCAGTTTTGGCTTTAACCGTGAGTAGTGTTGGGAGTTTCTGCACTCTTAGCAGGAAGATAAGCTAGGTCTTGTGGGGAGAGGGGCGGTATCGCCCTCCCCAAGGGGACTTAAGTGTCTTTGTCTTTCATGTAGGTATGAGAAATAACTAATATGAAAGTTTTAAGGCCACACAAAAACCAGAGTAGAATAAAAAGAAGCCATTTTGATTAAAAAAAAAAACAAAAACAAAAAACTCTGAAGCCATTAATGGAAGAATTGAGGCAATGTTAACACAATGCGTCCTTGTTACACTGTGGAGTGACTGGGTCGGTGACTTTAACAGTGACCCTTTCAGTGGCTTCTGTGGAGATTTACATCAGCAGACGCAGATTTGCATCCCTTCCTTTCTGGATTGCTTCAGTGACACCACTCACTGGGCTTGAGGCGGTATTCACTGTTTGGTTAGGTGTGCTGGATGTGAGGGTCTCTGCAAACACCGCAGCCTGCAGTGTGGATCCAGGGGAGGCAAGAAGGAAATCCACTCCAACTTGAGTCAGTAGCCAGTGTCAGTCAATCTTTGAGACTCGGGCACTGGATGGTTTATTTTAGGCAATACTTCAGGTTCCCCGGTGATAGTAAGACCAATCCTGAGGGCCTAACAAAGCTGAGGACAAAATACAAGTGACACCTTCCACAGCATGGAGGCTATAGCTCCCCCCCACCCCCGCCTTCTGGTTGGAAGAGTTTATACACCTTTGTAGACATGCTAACATTCCTGGTTTCCCCAGGGCTTACGTGTGAGCATAAGGCCCTAACACCTCCTACCGTGAAGAGATGGGTATGTGTGCGTGAGTGTAGCGCCCTCAGAGGCCCTGTGTGCACAGACTCACAACTACCTGACAGACTTCGGCTCACAGTGTGGGATGTACAGCTGGACATGGCAGGCAAGCATGGAAGTGGGAAGGCGAGGGGTGCGGTGGTCAAGCCGTATCCAGCCAGGAAGCAGGGTGGGCAGGGAATGCTGGCAGGCTCGGAAAGCCCACCACAGAGATCCACTCCCTCCACCAAAGCTCTACCTTCTAGAGTTCCACAACCTTTCCGATGCAACCATCAGCTGGGGGCCAAGTGCTCAGAAACACGAGCCTGTGAGGGTATCCCTAAAAATCAAGTTGCAAGGTTTTCCACGGTCATTATGCTCACAGTAGTGGGGAAAAAAAACCCCAAAACCCAAAAAACCATGAGCTGCTAAAGACACACATTCCCAGCCGAGGTCAGAGGTCAACACTTTCCCCTTCCCAGTTCAGTTTTTCACTGTGACCACGTCATGGAGGTATTTAGCGTTTTTGGGTCCTGAGCACAGTGTTGCTAAGCACAGGCAGTATAAATTGCCTTGCATTAAAATAAAATGAAATAAAAGATCAATGTGTCACAAGTTTGTTCAAGCTTGAGTTACAGCACGCTGGTCAGGAGTCCACTGTTAATAAACACTGCATAACTTAGTAACCGTGAGAATGAATAAGGCCCAAAGGAGCGCACGCCTCGGTTCTCCAACAGCAGTTATGAAGTTCCTTCCTGCTGAGCTGCCAAGGCTGTCAGCAATCACAGGGCACACCCCAGCGCGTGTGGAAGCTCCTCACAGAGCAGCGGGCCTTTATTTTACCAGCTCATCTCAGGCTCACACAGGGCTTGGCACTTACCAGCAGCTGTGAATAGGCAGTAACAGGCAAAGGCTGAGCAAGCAGCTCCATACAGAAACCCGGTGGATGCAACCTGGAACCCAAACTCAGAATGTCGAAGGAAGAAGGCTCAGGGATCAGTAGTTCAAGGCCAGCCTGGGCCACATGAGACTCTATTTCAGAAGTTTTTGCAGACCTGGGGAGATGGCTTCCTAGGCAAAGCGCTTGCTGTGCAAGAGTTAGGATCAAAGTTCGGAGTCTCAGAAGAGCTGGAAAGGCTCAGTGGCTGCCAGCAATTTCAGAATTCAGAGGCAGAGAGAAGGTACTCACACAGCTACAACACACACGCACACCCCACTCGCACCTTGCCTCAGTGAAGGAGAGTGACAGAGCAAGACTCTCAAGACAAATTTGGGGACTCATACACACCAGTGTTACCTACAGGTGTATCCCACCATAACACAAAGTAAAACATGTAAAACATTTCCCCTAGAACACATATTATTTATATAATCAGGGAAAAGAGATTTAAGAGTAAATATGAAAGGTATTAAATACAAAGTCACCAGCCAAGTGTTTACCACTGCCAACACTAAAATTCAAGTTTTGATTGAGACACCTTTTTTTTAATGTGTTAATTTATGCACATTTGGTGTTTGGCCTGCATATATGTATATGTGTGTGAAGAAGTCGGATCCACTGGAATTTGAGTTACAGATGCTGTGAGCTGCCATGTGGGTGCTGGGAACTGAACGTGGGACCTCTGGAAGAGCAGCCAATAGTCTTAACCACTGAGCCAGCTCTCCAGCCCTAGGAAAGCCTTTCTGGCCAACTTTATCTGGAACCTGAGGCTGACCAGCCCAGTACTTCTAAGTCACCCACATCTATAATTTGGACTTGCCGCGTTGCCTGAGTCACAGGAAGACCCAGTCTTACACGAGTTGGCCCTTCACCTACAGAACTAAGGGCAGGCTCACCGACTTGTGTTTCTGGTAGCCCGGCACATGCCCACATTGAACACAGAGGGACAAGGCCTCCTGTCACCCTCTGTGGGGAGAGAAGCAGAAGATAGTGGCACTGAGGCACTCAGTACGTTTGGGTTCAATCAGAAGCAAGCCGTCCAGGCATCCACCCGCTGCACTCAACAACTTTTGTTTGTGTAAACTAGCGTTTTTCTGAACCAAACATACATTTTAAAAAGGAACTTCATTTCTGTGCGCGTGCATGTTTGTGTGAGTACACACGCATGGCCTGGAGGCCAGAGGTCAGTGCTGGATGTCCCATCAGGTTCACCTCATTGCTTGAGATGGGGTCTCCGTGGTAACTGATGCGGCTGGACTGCCCGGGCAGCGAGCTCCTGGGACGCAGACTGGGGTCCCAGGTGTGCACTGCCACGCCTGCCTCTTCACCTGCCTCTGGGAACCGAATAAGGCAGCCATGCTTGCAGAGTGAGGACTTTACCACCCGAGCCATCGCCCAAACTGCTGTTCTTCTACAATCACAGACTGAGACGGACAGACAAGGCCGGGACTTTAATTTGCAGCAGACCCCATGTTCACAGGCAGAACCAAAGGGAGACCCCAGCAGCTTACAGATTCCCCAAGGAAGGGCACAAGGCTGTGCCCTGCAGCAACTGCACCACAAGTCACATCCTCCTAGCAGCAGTGGTCAGGACTCAACTAAAACACGTGCACGTGCTCAGCAACTCTCAAACAGAGAGTCATCAAAATGAGGTATGTCTAATGTGTCATCTGGCAAAGAGGGGAAAAAGTCATCAAAAAGATCACTCTTCATGGGGCTCCCCAAGTTCAAGGCTCCTATACAGGCACTGTTTGAGGCTGGGCACAGCTCAGTGGCACACTGGCTCTTCCTGGGGCTGCAGTAAGTATGGTCCTGCCTCAGACACGTGCTCTGGGGAGCAGCACTGAATCCTGGTGATGGGGTGCTATCCCCCATTTCCAAGTACCTCAGCTCAGACTTCACACCTCCTGAGGGCTCTGCCAGGGCTGTGGGTGACAGCAACTCTGCTAAAATCTCCTCGTGACTCTGGCTGCCATCAGGAGCAGAGGCACACCCGGCTTTGCCGTCTGCGAGGTCGATTTGATGCTGCAGCTCATTTAGGAGGTCTTCTATGGACTCAGAGTCATTTGGAGAGCCACAATGGGACACGGGCTCTGACTGGTCACTCGTGGGTGTTTCATGGTGTGGGGAGGACATGAGGGCAGCTAGTTTCTTCTTTTTTGCTTTTAATTTTTTAAGAAGTCTGAGCCGAAGCTTATGGACCTGATCTTCAGCTGCGTCTCCACAGCTTGCTGGAGAGATGGCGCTTTCACCGCTGTGGGAACTGAGGCTGGGGGGAGCCGCACAAGAGCTTTCCTGCCCCGTCAACAGGGCTGGTGAGGTGCTCCCACCAGTATGTGGCATGGCAGCTGTGCTACCCGGCGGTGGAGAGCCGCTGCCTGGAGACGGCTTGTTCACATGCTTAGCTTTCCGGGACATCCTCTTAGCTTTCCGGTTTACACTTTTCGTTTTAAAGCCATCAAAATTATTGGCTCCTTTCACAAAAGGCTGCAGGTCAGTTACCGCTCTGCTCTGAGCTAAAACACAGGGCGGCATAAAGGCGCAACCCCTGCTCAACAGCCCTTTCACCCAACTGCCCACGAACGCTTTCTTCTGATTGTCTTTAGTGGGCTGACTCTGTGTTGACCTGGCTGCCGTTTCTCTTTTTCTCAAATGAGATGCCTGAGATTTCCCAGGTTGCTCAGGGTTTAACGTCTCAGTTCTCCATGGCAGCAACTGTACCTGAGTGTCCTTCTCATATGCTGTGGACTTCAGTTCCTGAGTAGGAATGGGAGCCCGGGCATCAGTCCCAGGGTTAGGACCCATAGCACCTCCTCCATGCAGGTCTGCACTCCCAGCATGGGACGTGAAACCTGAATCCACACCCAGGGCGACGGGCTCTCCTTCACAGGAGTTAGACAGTAAGGAAGTTCCCAGTGAGGCCTGTGGTGGCAGGGCAGGTGCTCTCACGAGCCCTGAGCTTCCTGTCACAGGTGTGTCTTCCAACAGGCAGTCTGTGGAGTCAATCTGAAAAACAGAGGCAGCTTCCTGGACAGGCTCTTCCAGTGCTGAGGGTAAAAAGCTTTCCACCAAGTCTTTTGTTCCTGAAAGTGCACTCTGTCGATGAGCCCCAGCTTGGACTTCTGGAAGAGTCTGAGGAGTGACTGGCGTACGTGTGGGCTGGGCAACTGAGGGCTGTGAAGTGGAGGGAGAGGTCGGCAGCTCCTCAGCTGGTACAGGCTGCATGGCCGCCTTTGTGCGTGGAAGGCGGGCAGCTTCTGCAGCTGGCACCTGAGACCGCCTTTCCCAAACAACAATATGCATCTCTGACGCAGGCACGCCACATGCCATGTGCCTTTTAGCACACGGACCCTTTAAGTCATCACACTCCAGCCAACTCCCTAGGAAAAAAGAAACAAAGCCACAGGTTAGACCATGGGGACACCATTCTTCCTTGCAGCTGTGTGTCACTGAGCACCACAAAGGCAGCACCGGGAGCACAGCCTTCTCCTTGTCCCCCCATCTGCCAGAAACTACTAAGGGTTTCCTTCTAGCACAGAGCTCATGGGCTATGAAGTGCAGGAGTCTGAATAAGCAGGGGATGTGCAGGGTGGAGCACGCCCTGCTGCGCTGTGGGGAGGGGCTGGGGTCCACGGCAGCCCTTCCCGTTTGCCCAATGTCAGAGACGTGCTAGGTGTAGTAGGGCGAGGCTGTGGGAAGTGGGCTAAGCACGGAACAGGAGTAAGGAAGTAAGCAGGTACTAGTAAATGTCCTTAAAAGGAGACGGAAAAAGGGACACCTTAGAAAGATAACTACTTTTCAGCTGGGCGGTGGTGGCGTATGCCTTTAATCCCAGCACTTGGAAGGCAGAGGTAGGCGGATCACTGTGAGTTCAAAGCCAGCCTGGTCTACACAGTGCTGGTTACACAGAGAAAACCTGTTTCGAAAACCAAAAAAAGAAAGAAAAGAAAAAGAAAGGTAGCTTTTTAAAAGTAAATAACAAACGCTGGCAGGTGTGGTAGAGCTGGAACCTGTATAGCGCTGGTGGAATATAAAATGGCACAGAAACAATCTAGTCATTCGAGAGCTGGTGACTCCACTCTCAGAGCACAGCCCGGAGAAGTCTGCTCGTAGGTGCTCCCAAACAGAAGAATGGGGACATTATCAGTGCCAGGAAAGTAGGAAACTTAGAGCACGTATCACAGAACAACGTGCTAAAGCCAGACACACAGTCCCTGGTTCCACCTGCACGAGGTGCCTAGAGAGCTGTCACATTCAGAGACGCAGGGACAACAGTGGTTACAACAGCCAGCGAGGGTAGGATCGGGAGCTGAAGTCTAGTGAGCACGGCTTATCTTGAGTGATGAGCGATCGACCAGGTGCCTGGGATGGATTAATGAGTGCTCAGCTTTCTGTAGTTGAGTTTTGGCCACTCTCATGACATGACAAGCATCTGTCATTTCCCTGGGCCCCAGGGCATCTTCTCCTGGTGGTGACTGTCCATAGACTTTAGCATTTGAGAAGGCTGCCATGAGTCTTTAACACATTAGAAAGAGCCTGGCCACCACAGCACTTAGATGATGTGGTAGAAGTGAGGGCGGGTGGGTGCAGGACAGCAGTGTTCTTAGGGAAGTGACGCTACGGGTGCCAAAACAGCAGATCCATGCTGGCACACCCACACATTTATTAATGGATGTACATTGTGCAGCTCTGGCCTTTGAGTAACAATGTACTATTGTAGGTTCACTTAACATGGCATGGGAGGTACATAGATAGCTAATGCAAATGAATTCAGTGGGTGATGCAGACACCAGGGGTTCCGGGCTGTTGATGGGTAAGTTAGAAAAGGACAGGTTGGGAGGCATAGTGAGAAACTGTCTACAGAAACAACAAATGAAGTTAAGAAACACAACAAGCAAAGTGTCAGTATATAAACCCTAAGACATAGGGCACAGAGTCAGGAAGGAAACCTAAACACCACATTTTTATGAGGATGAGAAAAGAGCAAAATTAAAGACAAAAGTAAGAATACAGGAAAAAAAAAGTTCAGGTGAAGTCTGCCTTTAAAACAAAATCCACAAGGCTCTATTTCTCATGCTCACTTCTGTAAAAAAAAAAAACATTTAAACACTTACCGTCAGCATCTAAAATCCACGTTATAAAATGGTCATTCGCTTGGTACTGGACTACAGAAGTGACTTGATAAAGACTACCTTCACAGTGAAATGCATAGTGCTGCAAATCCTTCCTCGGTAAGCCTTCCACAAAATGCAGCATGAATATGGGCGATGCCCTGTGGAAAAGAAGCAGAAGTCAAACTGATGTCATGCCACATGTCTGCCCACATAGAGGCCCGCCCAGGCACACAGCACATCAAGGCTAGCGGCACTAGCTTTGCTCCAGCACCTCCAGATGTGTGCCTTGATTGGAAAGGGGAAAGTGGCTCTGAGACGCTTATGACACTGAACCCCTTGGAAGGGCACAGTTGGCAGCTGGGAGCCTCGACACAGAAAGACTGACTCCCACAGCTGTAGCACTACACTGTGGAGCTCTGTAGAGAGAAGCCCAGTACCTTTAGGTTTCCTCTGCTGTCGGGTACCCAAATCAATCCCTTCTGTTATGTGGAACAAGCAGTAAGAGAAACCATTATGCAGAAAATATTCATTGAGCTGGCCAGCTTCTCCCTCACCTCAAGAAATTAGAAGAGGTATTAAATTCAAAGTTGCACTTAAGAAAAACTTAATTTGTACTTAAGGAAAGGAAGAAAAACATACTAGTTGATTTATTATAAACTACAAGATGCTCATAATTTCAAATATATATATAACCAGTATTACAGGAACATGTCCAACTAGAAACAAACCTACAGGCAGGCTTCAAAAAACTAACTCAAGTAAGTAACAAAACTCTGGGGGTTTAAGAAGTGGGCAGTACCACTTTTCCTAATAGGATGTCAGAACTTAGCTTATCAAAACTTATTCAGCTGAAAATGTCCAATGTCCCATGTCCAAACTAAACTCAACTCCACGCCAGGCAGCATTCCACAGTGCAGATGGGGAAAGACATCCACAGACCCACCTTGTGCTCCACTGCGCAGGCAGGCCACCGACACACAGAGCCTCATCTACCACCACACATTGCACTGAGGAAGGAAGAAGACAGAGACCTGCAGACCGCATGCCACTCACAGACCTGCCCTCCAGCACAAGGACAGGTGGCTGTAGACACCTACTTGCCTGAGGATGTCACCCAGGGCCCTGCCAGCATGCAGTGGGAGCCACCAAATACTTGGCTGCCATGGGGTGGCACAGGTGCCAAGGTGATCTCCCATCTCACTTGGGCAGCTGGGAAAGACGCCCATGCACAGGAGAGCTATCCCTGCCCTCACCAGCTGCAGCACTCAGAAGAGTGGCCCTGCATCTATCCTGACCAGCATAGCAGAGCTGACCCTGGGATGGGCTGTCTTCCGCACACTGGCCACCTGAGGCAGCTGACATGGTGTCATGAGAGCAGGTGAGCTGGCCCTGCCCTTCGCTTGCTGCACCACTCCAGAACACCGTCTTACACCTCATCTAGGCAGCACAGTGGAGCTGGCCCTAGTGGAGTAGGTGTAGCTGGCCCCAAGGGCACAGTGTAGGAGAGCTGGCCAGGCCATTCCTTTGCCATTAGGTGGCCTGGGTGAGGGGGTGATGCCTTCCCATTCCCTTCCTTGGCATCTGCGATATTTGGGAGAACTGCCACCTCACCATCTATAGCACTAAACATGGGTGAGGCAGCCCCAAGGGTGTAAGTGTGGGAGCACTGGCCCAGCCTCTTGCAGGCTGCAGCACATGGGAGAGTGTGCTCATAAGCCTTGACTAGGTAGCACAATGGAGCTGGCCCCAAGGGCCTGAGAGCAGGAGAGCTGACCCTGCCTCCTGTCAGTGTTGGCATTAGGAGGCCTAGCTGGGGCAGTGCTAGAGCCTGCCCTGGTGGTGTGGCTAAGGGAGAGAGCCGACGTGCTGACCAGCTCGGCTATCACCCAGTCCCAGATCCAGGGCTCTCAGTTGGTCCATCCCAAAATCTGTATCATCTGAGAACAGCTGGGATGTGTGAAAGGGCCAGTCCTGTTGATCTAAAGCTGCAGGATCTCCATGACACAGGCAACAGCAGGATAGGATAGAGGAGGCCCAGTGAGGATCCAATATTGATGGTGTCACAGAAGCCAGAGATCTCAAACCAGACCAATGACTCACTGCAATGAACATTTGCAGGTGAAGATGTGTGGACAGAGGGATAGACTGTGGGACACACAGTGACACACTACAGCTTCCACAATGAGATGCTATATTTTGTTTGTTTTTTATTTTGGGGTTGGGAGATTGTGAAGCAGGTATGAGAGGATGGGGAGATGAGTTGGACTTGGGTGCATGATGTGAAATTCACAAAGGATCAATGAAAAGTTAAAAACAAAAAGAAAAAAACCACACAACTACAAACAGTGGCAAAATGTGTGTACTCCACTCCTTTCTGCTCCCGGGTCTCGAGGCTCTAGTGTCCCTTACAAGGCTCAGTATTTTCCTCCCCTAAAAATGTCCCTCCTCCCTCCCTCGCCTGTCCCATTCCCAGCTTCTCAGGCACAGAGCCCTGTTTTCTTTCAAAGCTTCCTTTCTTCCTAACCCAACTCTAAGGCAGCAGTCAGCCTGACAGAATGCTCAGATCTGAGGAAAGCCAGGTTCAGCCTTGCCTGCCTCACAGGAAACAGAATGGACCAACAGACCTGGAACCAGAGTCAACAGGGGCCGTGGAGCTAAGACTCATCCACATGCAGCCCAGCTAACCCCAAGCTCTGGAAGGATGCGCCTCAGAAAAACCACGGAGAACATCCCACAGGGGACGAGCCATGCCTGCCCAGCGGTGGCCACATCTCATAGGAAGAGCTGGACCACAGACCTGAATCTCATCAAACCTTCTCTAATAACTCAGATCTTAGACAATGCAGATTGAGCAATCCTAAGTCTGACCATAGTAATGGCAGGTTCAGGGAAAAAGAAAGGTCTACAAACATTATTTTTAAGCCAGTCTTCTTGTATCATTTCCAATCAGATAATAAGAAATAAAAACTCTGAATCAAATCAGGTGCATTTTAAGTGATTGGAACTATGATTAAAGAAGTGTATCTTCAGAAAACCCACTGTCCCATAGAGGAACACAACTGCCTCTGGAGATAATCCAAGATGCTTTAAGGCACTTCCTACCAAGCAAAAAGACTTCAATTGAGAAAGAATCTTAGGCCACGTGTGGCTGTGGTAATAATCCCAGAATTCTGGCGGCCAAGAGGGGCAGCTCTCGAGTGTGAGGCCAACCTAAGCTACACACACAATTTCAGGTCAGTCAAAGCTAAGCAAAGGCCTGCCTCACCAGCCAAGACTGCAGAGACCCCATACCCTGTCTCAAAACAAAACAAATCAAAACGAACACCAACCAACCAAAGCCACCAGAAACAAAAACAACTCGAACAAAACCCACCAGCAGGACGTTAATGCCTAAGATGATAGCAAGCGCCCACCATCTCCGCCCTCCAGAGTCGGAGCCCAAAGCACTCTAGCTCCAAGGCTAGCCTGGACTATACAATTAGACCATCTTGGAAGACAACAAAAAACAGACAACAGAAAAGCGAAATAAACAAGCAGAATAAAAGCTGCTAAAACTGAAGCTAAAACACCATCCTGGAGCACATATGAGCAGAAGTGTGGGGCTCCTGAGACTGTGGGTCATCATACTCAGAGTACAATCACCGAACAACTCCTTACAGAGACGCAGTGGGCAGCAAGCAGGAGGCATGATTTAGGTATGATTCACCACTGCATTTTCCCATGGGGTATGTATTATACATGTGATGTGAGTGATCTGAGACATGGCCCTGGGAGAACTCATAACAACGTGAGATCTTAGAATGATGAAGTAATGTCTCATGATCTATCTATCTATCTATCTATCTATCTATCTATCTATCTATCCATCCATCCATCCATCCATCTATCTATCCATCTATCGTGGCTAATGTACAACCCACTATGTAGACCAAACTAGTCTTGAACTCACAAGATCAGCTTGCTTCAGCCTCCCAGTGCTGGGATAAAAGGCATGCTCCAGCACATCCAGCTGATGAAATTTCTCTGACATTATCCCTAAAGTCCGTATTAAATTTGTTCCTAAGTTGTACTAAATACCAGCAAGTCAAGTTGTACTAACCTCAGAATAAAAATCGTCTTATAAAAGTACTTTGTCATTTAAAGCTTAAGTATAATTTTACTTAAATTCAGTATAGCTTTAAAGATAGCAAATGTCCAAATTATAAATATGGTTTATTAACTAAACTACTCTGCTGGAATTTAAAGCACAGTTTCATACAATAGAAACATCTGCTGATTAATCAGAGCACGCATCTTTTATGTAAGCAAAAGCAACAGATTCATATAATTAAAAAGTGTATGTTGCAGGCTGGAGAGATGGCTCAGGGATTAAGAGCACTGACTGCTCTTCCAGAGGTCCTGAGTTCAATTCCCAGCAACCACATGGTGGCTCACAACCATCTATGTGATCTGATGCCCTCTTCTGGCAGCAGGTGTATGTGCAGCCAGAGCACTGTATACATAATAATAAATAAATAAACCCTTTTTAAAAAAACTATGTTGTAATGTGGTCACCCAAGCTTGACGGAGAGCAGAAAGAGTTATCAGCTGTTTAGGCATCCCATAAGCCTGTGCAGGACCTGGGCAGCTGAGCCAGGCTCCAGCCCTGCGGTGAGGCAGCTCTCAGGGCAGCCTGCGCCTTCCCATTCGGCCTCACAGATGGTCACAGCACCAGGTCACAGGGAGGCGGCAGCCACTATTTCCAACACATGAAAACACGTAAATGCATCTTCATCATATCCTAGAAACTATAGGCAAACTTAAAACTCACCTTTCAACGCAGGTGGGGCTGGAGAGACGGCTCAGTGGTTAAGAGCACTAGCTGCTCTTCCAGAGTACCTGAGTTCAATTCCCAGCACCCACATGGCGGCTCCAGTTCCAGGGGATTTGACACTCTCACACTTATGCACATAAAATAAAATTAAATAAAAAATTAAAAAAAAAACCTCACCTTTCCAACACCATTTTTCTTATTTGTGATTTACTGTTGCAGCTGTTACATGGACCAAAATGGGCAGCATTGAGCGGGTGCCACTCAGGAACAACATTTGTAAAGGTGACCAGATTCTTGCGGCACCTGCAAAAACAAGCACACCTTGAATCCATGTGCTAAATTCAACCGTATTAATTTAACACACGCTCCTACTCACTCACACTCTGCTTCCCAATCACACATTAGGGCAGCAATTCCCTCCGCAGCAAGGCTGGAGAAACTGGGGAGTCCACGCTTCCCACCACTCACAGTGACACTCTAGAGAATGCTTCTGTGGCCCTACTGTGCACACTGGATGCTTAGGGTCACTTCTGGTCTCTAATTACCGCATTCCAGGATCCCCCAGCGAGGAAGCCAGAGGCTCTGGGTGAGAACCACTGCTCAGGGTGTGCAATGCAAGCTGGCTGACCAACACTGACAGCAAAGACGGTGCTGTGTTCAAATATATTGCAGGACACTTCTGCTCTACACGGGCTATTCAAGTACTGAATTCACTTTAGTCTGACCACCTGACAGCAACAGTCAAGATGACCTTCAATGGTGTATTCTAAGTCTTAGCTGCATCAACTTTAATAAAAATACTTTAATTAAAACAACTATCGCTGGGTGTGGTGACGCATGCCTTTAATCCCAGTACTTGGGAGGCAGAAGCAGGCAGAACTCTGTGAGTTCGAGGCCAGCCTGGTCTACAAAACAACTCCAGGACAGCCAAGGCTAACACAGAGCAATCCTGTCTTGAAAAACAAAACAAAACAAAACAAAACAAAAAAGACAAAAAAAACAAAAAAAAAAAAGAAAAAGAAAACTAGCATACTGCCAAAGAAACCAAGCAACACAAGCTTTTCCCTCCTAAATAACAAACAGCATTGGCATATGGTACATGAGCGAAGCAAGCACTGGCAGCTAACAAGTGACCAGTCTGCTGAAGAGCTAACAGATAGGTCTCAGTAAATGCTTGGACTGTGTTCCACAGGCATCGTTCTGTAAGATGCCGTGGTGGGGCACACACCTTTAATCCCAATGCTCGGGGAGGCAGAAGCAGGCAGATCTATGTGAGCTCGAGCCCAGCCTGGTCTACAAAGTGAGCCCAGGACAGCCACAGCTACACAGCCCTATCTTCAAAAACCAAAGAAAAAAGATGCTATTAAGTAAAGACTTCTGGTTTTCAACAGCAATAAGGACGTCTCTAGGTTAATGTTATGCTCCACATGCTGGCTGACTTCTGAGTGCTCAGTATGTACAAGGCAGAGCTTGGCAGTCCCCTGGCAAACAACTCTCTAGTGGCAGGTGCTCCAGCCTTTGTAATGATGACAACAAGAGGCAGACAAACTGGGGGGGTCTGAATCAAGACCACCAGCCGCTACAGGCCAGGGCTTTTATCCTCCCTGGAAAATAACTACTGAATCAAATATAAGTCCTGACACTGGCAGGAGAACCAGAGACACTAAGATAAGAGTACTTGCTGGAGAGCTTCCATCAGACCCCAGTGGACAGTGATTAAATGCCACCATACTGTAGCTTTAACTCCATAATTTGTTTTATTTTTAGAATGAAAAATTAAAGAAATAAAAACAAGATGCGAACTAAAATGGCTTGTGCCCTCCCCCCACTGCTCTGTACTCTGTGCAAAGGCAGCTTGAGCCCACTCAGCACTTATGTACAAAGCTACCAACTGTCAATCACCAGCCCTCTCCAAGAAGTCCAGAACTACCATTCTGAGCAGCTAGCCCTCTGTACTGGCCACAGCAGTCACTCCCACTGGCTAGGTGAGCTCCTGGGACACAGCACACTCAATGAGGAGCTGCAAAACTGCTAGCCTGTGCATTCTAGAAAAGCTGTAATTGCACCCTGTTTGCTATCATCAAAGCACAGGTAGTGATTAGGGAGTTTAGCACAGTGAGTGAGGGAGCCTCCGAGGAAAGCCAACCACACCAGAGTCCCCTGATCTGCTACTGCCAAGTACGTTCCTCCCTGAGTGCCCGAGGAGGAAAGCAGACCACCGTAAAGACCAATGGGGCCTGGGAACAGCATCCTCACTTGTTTATACAACCATTTCAAGTTGCAGTGTGAGCTCTCGGCCCTCCCGAGCAGTTCACAGTGGACTCTGCTGCCTTCGTCCCGACAGCATTCTCCCAGACTCAACCTCTGAGCATGTCCTGCGGAGACGATGGCTACCTGTGCATCACCTTCCTCCCCAACACACCCTCTAACTTTTGAGGCTGCTGGTAGGTACGCTGCAGTGGGAAAGACTGATTTGCACTATAATACTCCGAGTAATGACTGTGGGGCAGGCCATCTTTTCTAACTGTGGGCAGGAGCTTCTCGGCAGAGGGCATGCCAGACATGCACCCAGTCCCTGACGGATAGCTCCCCTCAACAGGAAGCAGAGCTGACTGTGCTCAGGGTCCCCATACAGCAAGAGCAGCTCCAGACAGCGGCCTAGAGCTAACAAACAGAAGCCTGGTCTCCAGAAGGCAGACAAAACATAGCCAAGGACGTCAGAGCAGAGGCCCAGCGAGGAACCTTCCAGAGAGTGAGGGGGCTACTCTCATCTGCTCCTCGCTTTCCACTAAGACAACTAAGAAAACTGCTTTTAGCCATGTTTCAAGCCATGGGTTTTGTTGAGCTAATTTACACAGCAAGCTGACTATGAGCTGTGAGGCAAACTGTCTTCAGCAGTGGAAGCCAGCTGTGACCCATGCCTCTATCCTTAGAACTCAGAAGTGTGAGGCAAGAAGGTGCCAAAGCCAAGGTCAGCCGGACCTGCTTAGCAAGACCCTATTTAGAAAAAGAAAGAAGGAAAGGAAAAACAAAAAACAAAACGTGCCGGGGCCCAAGCAGTGGTGAAGCATGCTCCCACCACTATCATTCTGGACCCTGAGGCACCCTGACCAGCCTGGGCTACCCAGCAAGTTCGGCCTGTCCTGTCTCCACGGGGTGGAGGGCACGACAGGCGCAAAGCATGTCACTTAAACCACATCGCCAAGAGCCACTACAGCAGGGTGAATCCATCAAAACACAAAACTGACCTGTTCTGATACTGGTGCCCACAACGGGAACATTTAAAATTCCAAGAAAAGGAATATGTAAAGAGCTTTTCAACAAGAGGCTGTAGCTTCAACAGCTTGGGAAGTGCGTACACAGGACTTTCCATCTCACCTGTAAAAGAAGGAAAGGGCAAGTCAGAACCCGCAGCAGCGGATGGACAAGCTTCCTCGTGGTGACACGACCCTGCGGCCTCCTCCCCACACCCCCTTTCATTGGACAGGGTCTCCCTGTTCAGTCCTGCCTGTCCTGGAACTTGCTCTGTAGACTAGGCTAGCCTTGAACTCACAGAGATCTGCCTGCATCTGCCTCCCAAATTCTGGGATTAAAGGTGTAGGCCATCACACCCAGTCATTGCTGTTTTTACAAGTCAGAACAATCTTTCTTATAAAGATAAAAGTCAGCCTCCAGGAAAGACAACTGCATGCGTTGTGGATATTTAAGCACACATTTGTTACCAGACTTTAAATTCTAATCCCACTGTAACAAAACATTAACTAAGAAGGCAAACAATTTACAGTTCACTGTAACACACAACATTTTCAGATCTAATATATATTTGACATTTATATGTAGGGTAAGTATATAGTATATATACATATATAATTTTATTTTTATCTTGAGGCAGGGTCTCACTGTATCACCCTGTCTGTCCTGAACTCACTCTATAGACCAAGCCGGTCTCAAACTTAAAAATGTGGAGAAATATTTGATGTTAACCTCTGTCCTTTAGGTTTGTGTGCATGGGCATGCAGACGCAAGTGTATACATGTGCACACAAAGAGCTAATACAAATATGAAAAAGTAATAAAAGAAATTCCTCTCAAAACCTAGCAGACAGTGTGTGGTGCTGTGTATTTTAGCCCGGCTACTTCAGAGGCCCAGGCAAAAGACTCTTGAGTTCAAAGAAAAGCCTAGGCAATCAGCAGGACCCACCACCTCAATAAACACAGCACCACTCTCCTCTCTCCACACTAGAAACTCTAGAGAGACCTGGACAGAGGCTTCAGTTCTCGCCTCACTCTGCTCCCATAAGCCAGACTTGTTCAGTGGCCAGAGCAAGTCCGCACACACACAAACGTACGCATGCACGCACACACACATGCAACCGTGCATGCACTCCTCTGCACGTGAGAGAGCTCCTGGGCTGCAGAATAAAGATCTCCTGAAGGGACAGGTGTGCCCCCTTGTTGCTATGACAACACTGAAGCCGTGATCTCCAGGGACTAGGAATTCCCTCCCAATTCTTGTGCTAGGGGAGGGAAAGGCTGACACTCTGGTGTTGACACACACAAGCTGGTCTCCCAGGAAGAGACTGCACAACATCTGACAACCTGCTAGCCCAGCCTTTGAGAGAAGTCCAAGCCCAAACAAGGATGGACAAGTGACAGGTGGGGCCCCTTCTGTCTAATAAAACTTGAAAGTGGACCATGCTGAACAAACCCCTCTCCTCGGCTTTTCCCTAATTCCCATGTAAACGGCTGGTGGCTAGGGCTCCCAGGCCCTGTGCTTGGACGCTAATAACTGGTAATATGCACCTGATATCCTAACGGATCCCTGGCTGAACTGCACCACAGCTTAGTCTTGTGAAGGAGGAGATCTGGTTTCAAAGTTCAGAATTTTCACTCGGCTTTGAGAACTCAAGTGAACAGCATCACACATATGTACATAGAAAGAGAGCACTGGCACGCATGTGCACACAGAACAGTCATGGATAGCAATGACTTAACTGGTGGTAGATTCCTAAGGAAATGACCCAGATCCTCCCGCAAAACACTAGATCCCAAGTACTGACACAACGCATCCCTTATATGGTTCCCGTTCCTACAGTGGATCAGTCGAGCTGCACACCTACTTACCTAATGTACACCTAAGCATAGGCTGAAGTTTAGTAAAAATTTCACCTCTCACTTTACTCAGACAGGTGTCTATCTCTGTAAATATTTCTGAAGTCAGTTTTTTACAATCTTCACCTAAAAGAAAAAAAGAACATTATCTTTTCTCATCAATGCATCTTTCCAGAAAAAAAAAAACAACCCTGAAACAGTAATAAGAATGAAACTTGTTTTGTGGGGCCTCAGAGGGATCCCTATTCAAGACCACTGAGGAACACTGAGGCCCCAAAAGACTTGATCTAGGAGCCAAGCCAACTGCACAAGAGGCTTCAGTTTCTTGTTAGGAACGAGCCTAAGTCCCCATTCCTCAAGTGAGCTCAGCAGTCACTGGACATACCACAGCCAATCATGGCAGCCAACCAGGGACGGCCTGGTCATCTGGCCAGAGAAGATACAATTGCTTAAGGCTGGCTTACTGCTGGTCTGATTGCTTAAGGAAGATTTACTGCTGGTCTGGAAATCTCCTGCCTTATGGTTAACACATGGCAGATGACCATCCATGTCCACTCAGGTGGCCCGTGCTGTCTAGTTTGAATGCTGCAATCATGTTAAAGATTGTCTAACCCCTTGAAATGCTGAGATGTCTTTAAAAAGAACCCATGAGCTCATCTCAGGGTTACGATTGTGCCTAAGTGGTGACCCCGGCATGCTGGGTTTCTGCAGAATAAATGCTCTTTGTTGCTTGCATACTATTTGAGACTGGGGTCTTTCCTTCAGCACATTCAGGACTCTAACAGTTTTACTGAAACAAAGAGCAAAACACTCTTCATAGCCTGCCTCTCCTGTGACACGCCACGCATTCTGTTGACACCTGTCATGGGCAGAGTACCATTTGCCCTTACTACCTGGATGAAATCCTGATTTAATAGTAAAAACAACGAACGTGGTAATAAACACACATTAGAATGATGAGTGTTTGACATTCAGGCCTCACTTTGGGAATAATTCCTATAGCTTCGTCACACACTGACTCATGAAAGAAAATACATTCTCAATGAAATGAACATTAGCCAAGACTTGTGCTATTTGTTTCTGGAAAGTTGAGGGGGGGAAAAAAAGCAAAGGAAGAAAAGAAAATATACACTATTACAGAATGAAGCCCACACACAGTTAGCAAGATTAGAAAAGCTCTGATTATTCTGTAGATAGCTATATAAACTAAACATACTCTTCTCAGATCACCAGTGAAGTGTCACCTGCCCAGAACAAGGTTTAGGAATTATAAAAACAGCAGGCATGCTAAAGGCAACAGTGCTGTGGAAAACTCATGGGGGGAGGGGGGAAGCTCCCAAACTCAAACTAAAACAAGAAGTCTTACTTGGCCAGGCATGATGGCGCATGCCTTTAATCCCAGCATTCAGGAGACAGAAGCAGGCAGATCACTGTGAGTTTGAGGCCAGCCTTGTCTACAAATGAGGCCAGGACAGCCAGGGCTACACAGAGTAACCCTGTCTTGAAAAACAAACAAACAACAACAACAACAAAATACCAAAAAAACAAAAACAAAAAAAACCCCAACCAAAACAAAACAAAAACAAAAAACAAAAAAAAACAAAACCAAACAAAACGAAAACAAAAAAAAAGTATCTGTGTGTGCTCCTGACTGTATATAGGTCCATCACCCTGGAGACCAGAAGAGGGCGCTAGCTACCCTGGCACTGGAATTACAGGCCGACGAGAGCCACCGTCTGAGTGCCGGGAACTGAACCGTGCAACAGCAGCCAATGCTTACGGTTGTGCCTCAGGAAGCTATTTTAACAGTTATTTTTAAACCCTACTCAGCAAGAACCATAGTAATGCACATTCACTACCCACTAGGATACTAATGTGCAAGGTATTCAAAGCTACATGGCGGGGCTGGAGAGATGGCTCAGTGGTTAAGAGCACTGTCTGCTCTTCCAAAGGTCCCGGGATTCAATTCCCAGCACCCACATGGCAGCTCACGACTGTCCGTAGCTTCAAGATCTGATACCCTCACACCAATGCATACAAATTAAATAAAGATATATCCAAAAAAAAAGCAACAACATCAAAGCTACATGGCTGTGGCCACGATGTGAACTCATGGCGAGCACAACACCCACACAGATGACCTCACAACCATTACACTGTTAGTGCACTAACAATGAGACACCAACATGCTCAGGAAGGAATGCCTGCAGCTATGTCAAGTCTGTCAGAAGGACAAACAAAAACTATGTGAAAGCAAAGTCAGGTGCAAACACACAGAGAGACTTCAAGAGCCATCCTCTAACTGTGGGAACAGGGAGAGACCAAGTGATCACAGAAACTGAAAAGGAACACAGATACACAATGCTGGTATATGACAAAAGTGTCTGAAAATGAAGAGAAGATGGATGGCCTCATGCTGTACACAATTACGAATTTCAATTATCAGGGGCTGGCAAGCTGACTTAGCAGAGGAAGGTGCTCGCTGCAAGGCTGACAGCCTTGCAATTCTTAGATTACAAGGGGAGTGGAGAGATCACACACAAGCATGCATGCACACACAAACAAATATAAAAGTTAAAATGTATAAAAGAATCCAATGCTAGAAAGTAAACTATGACTTCTCCAAGAACACAGTCAGTAAAGGTGTTTCTAAATGAAGAAAATGAAAACTGCTCTTAAAAAAACACAAACATGAGCTGGAGAGATGGCTTAGAGCACTGGCTGTTCTTCCCGAGGTCCTGAGTTCAATTCCCAGCACCCACACAGTGGCTCACAGCCATCTATAATGAGATCTGGTGCCCTCTTCTGGTGTGCAGGCATACATGCAGACAGGGCAAGTACATAATAAATAAATACATCTTTTTTTAATGCCACAAGCATTACTAGAGTCTAAAGGAAAGATAAGCACCTTCTTGTGAATCAAGACATCTTTTAAGTAAAAAAGGGTCCGCACAATACTCAGAGGATAGAGCCACGTGCTGTTAAACCTGATGACCTGAGCTTGACCCCAGGTCCCACAGGGTAGGAAAAAACAGACTCCTACAAACACTCTCCCCCCAAATAAATAAATAAGTCAATGAGTGTAATAAAAATATTATTTAAGTAAAATTACAAGCTACAAACTGAGAGAAGAAGCAGCACTATGTATCTGACATAAAATAGAAAAAAAAAAAACAAAAAAAAACAAAAAAACAAGAAAATGCATCCAAATAAGAACATGATCAATAGAACAAACAGATATTTCACAGAGGGAGAGGGAATGAAAAGAAAATATCTGTCAATACCTACAAAGAGGCAACATCATCTCTTCCAATTTGGAGAGAGGCAAAGCAAGCGTGAAGACCCGTTTTGTGCACTTTAACGGCAGAACTGTGGCAACATCCCAGGAAATCCATAGACTGGGAAGGTTCCCTATCCTCTGCGGAGTAGTACTGACACAGGCCTGTAGGTGCGACACACAACTGGCCTCCACACTAGCAGGTCCCTGCATGCCATTCCCAACCAACCACAGGCTGGAAAATGGCATGTGTGCTAACCAAGCAGAGCTCCTTGCCTGTGCTGCCTACACACCATCATCACTATTGGCACGGACATTAGGATACGGAACCTAGAGCTGCTTAGGGTGGAGCTCTAGCTTAGCACATGCAAAGCCCTGGGACTGACCTCAGCATCACACAGTAAGATAGTTACATGTGACTTCTACACGGGCAGCGGGCCTACATACACCAACCCTGAGCTTATTAAAGTGTAAGCATGCGGGACTATGTGCACTGGCATCCAAGCATTATGCTGTTTTAGGACCTATCTGCAGGTTGTTCTAGAGCCAAGCTTCCACAGACACTTAGGGAAGACTGCACTGATGTGTTCCTACTATTATTACTCCTGTCCACCCCCCCCACCCATCCACGCACGTGTGCTTGGGGTGGGCTGGATGTGGACACCATGCTGTCATCAGGGGTCTGTCTCCTCCTTCCACCACACGGGCTCTGGGGATTAAGACCAGACCATCAAGGCTGGTGGCAAGCACTTTACCCCCAAGTCGTCTCACTAGTCTGAGGGTGTTTTAGTTCTTGGGTTGGAAGTCAAGGCTCCTTAGTGGCCTGTTCTGGATAAATCACAACAGGGTGCAGTGGCACACACCTGAGGCTAAGACAGGGTGAGTGCAGTACCAGGCCTGGAAGATAGAGACACTGTCTCAAAATGAAAACACAGACCACATGTATAAATGTACGTATGTGCAGCACACACAGACATACAGACACCTTTCAGGTCACCTGCATGTCCCTGGGTGTCAAGGGCAGGTGCCGGGGTCACAGATGACTCTTACTATTACTTCATTCTAGTTTTCGCATATCAGCCTGATGGCTTCTATGTTGACCGCTCAACCTGATGAGCTAAGACACACGGTTGTCCCTTTCCCCTTCACTGGCAGCACTGGGGCAGTCACGGGCTGTAACTGGCACTAACCCTAGGTCTCCAGACAACAGTGACCACCCACAGCATCCTTTTCACATGCTGAAAGGAGGCTGAACTGGGAGAAGGGAAGTCACACAGACCTGTGAGGCCGTGCCGCTGATGGGTGTGCAGAAGCCTCTCTGCGTGCTGGTACGCTTCAAACAGCCTGGCAAACACGCACTCCTCTCTGGAGCAGGCCTCCACCACGGTGTTCTTCAGCACCTCCAAGTGCACCAGGACGGAGAGGATGCAGTCTAGCCAGCAGAGCGCCTGCGTGTTCCTCCACTGCACACAGGCAGTCTGGCAAGATGGCAAACATCTGCTCTGGGACGGCGTCTCCAGCACCCGCCTTTCATCCTGGGGAAGCTCGGCAGAGACGTTGACTGGAGCAGGATTCTGGGCAGCAGCCGCACCCACGTCATCAGCTTCCAAGGTCTCCCTCGGCTCCACAGGAGCAGCTGTCCTACCTGGACTCTGGTGCCCAGGGCTATCTGGTAAGTTTGATGAGGTGCCACCACACACTTCTCCATTATAGTTACCATTCAAAGCCTGCTCACTAGTGGTGACGACGTGCCGTCTAGTCCTTTTAGAATGTACCGGGACAGGTGAATTCTTATAGCTGGTTTCCAATCTCTTTCTTTTTTGAGGCTTATTTGAAATGTGACAAGCTTCCAAATCAGGAGAAATTAGATTAATAAGTGATTCAGAGACCAAAGGATAAATGCACTAGAAAGAAAAAATAAATCTTGTTACAAAAACCAAAACTCCCCAACAACCTCGATGATTCAGGTCAGTTCATGGTCTACCTTATTATATTTCACGTTAGCACTCATTTGACAGCAAGTATCCCTACCAACCTAAATTTGAAAGAACAAGACGACACTAACGAAAGTTTATCCTCCCCAAGGAGTATTTTCTCTAGTTAATTTGTATCACCAAATCATGCAAGTAGGGCGTGGTGGCGCATGCCTTTAATCCCAGCACTCAGTAGGCAGAGAACAGTGGATGGCTGTGAGTTTGAGGCCAGCCTGGTCTACAAAGTGAGTCCAGGACAGCCAAGGCTACACAGAGAAACCCTGTCTCGAAAACTTTCAACAACGTAAAGAAAGATTATGAATGCATTTAGGAGAGAGAAGCAAATTAATAGCATTAAAAACTGGGGAGTTATTTTTAAATAAAAAACTTACTGAGTACTTTCTATGTTCTGAGATCTGTTTTTACTATCCCTATTTACGTATATGTATATGAGCGAATGTGGTGCATGCAGGTGCCCAGAGGCCAGAGGAGGGCGTCAGAGCCCTAGAAAGTCACAGTCACAGGCACCTGTAAATTGCCTGGTGGGGGTGCTGGGATTGAACTCAGGTTCTCTGCAAGACAGTACCCGCTCCTAGACCCTGAGCCACCGCTCCAGTCCCTATAGCCTGCATTTGAAAGAAGTTTAAGGGCTTGCACACTAAATGCTGTTTAAAACACACCTTCTGTACCTGAGGTCAGCAGTACCTGGCGCTAACCCTCACCGCCCCAGAGTTGCCTGGGAATGACAGCAGTACTGAGCTGACAATCCTAGCACTTCAAAGGCTAAAGTGGGATTGTAAATGTAGGTCGGTGTGGACTATATACGGCCAGTCTCAAAAATGAAGGCCAAACCTATCTCAAAAGATAAGCAAACAAACCAAAGGCAAAGCACTGTGTATAGTTACACGTTCCAGAGTGTTCTCTATCACTTACAAAGGGCATGCATCAAAGTTGTGAGAGTCAATACATCTACGTCTAACAGCCAAAGCCTCCTTCCTGAGGGCTGGGATCCAAGGGTGCCATCACTTCGCCTAGAAAGCTCTCGTGCCCACCCCTTTGACTTAACTGGTACTGTGTGTGTCCCATCACTCTGAGTATGGTGTCAAAGTGCCTAGGATCGGTGGTTCTCAACCTGTGGGTCACAAGCCCTTTAGGGTTGTCAAACAACTCTTTTATAGGGGTCACCTAAGACCACCAGAAAACACATATTTACATTACAAGTCATAAATTACAGTTATGAAGCAGCAACAAAAATAGCTGTGGTTGGGGGCCAGTACAACAGGAGGAACCACAGTGAAGGGTCACGGCGTCCTCTGGGCACTAGAGCCTACTGTCTGCTCCAGGGCAGCCTTAGCCACTCACCCTGCCCTGCTGACAGGATCAACAAGCAGATATTTTTCCCAACTGAAAGAAAGGAAGAAACCTCTTCCTTCTCTCACCACGCTCAAGTTCCCTTCAATCACAACTCTGTTACCCAGACCGGGTGAAGCGAGTGTTCAGCTGCCCTGAGCGCCTTTCCATTTGACTTCCCAAATAACGTGGTTTCCTTCTTGGTTTTATTCCTCCCAAAATCTGATTCTTGAGTCTTCCTAATGTCTCCAACCTCTTACTATTGGCTCCAGGCTCAGCCCTGGTCCTAGTGTAGCTCACCAGTCACATGCTTGGCTCGGTTAGCCACGTGTGGTACCCACGCCTACCAGGTCTTCATTTCCAATCTCAGTTCCCCAGCAGCTGTGGGATGTATAGCTCCAACTGCTCAGACCGCCCGTCCAAGCCTGGCTTCAGTCTTCCCCCAAATTCGGCTTTTCCCAACACTGATCAGCTCACTAACTAGCAACTCAATTTGTCCAACTGATCAGGAGGAACAAGTAGAAATCATCCTTGCTCCCCAAACCTCCAGCAAATCCTGTCAGCTTTACCTTAAAACAGTAGCTGGCCCTCTGTACCCATGGGCTCCACAGCTACGCTGTTGGGCCTATGTTGCTGTGTCTGTACTGAGCACATCCAGACGTCCTTGTCAAATCCCTGAGCAATACAGCATTTTATAGAAGGGACTTGAGAGTCACTTATTTAAGGAGAGGCAGTCTGCAGAGGGACTGTGTAATGGAATCCTCCATGGCCTGTCACCTCCGCTTCTACGCTCTCCCTGGAACACTGCAGCTGCCTCTGCACTGGGCAGAGGGAAAACCAGCCTGTTTGCTTTCTGCATGGCTCAGAACCTCGAACATTGTGGGCAGTCATTCCTGTAGACCTCAGCTACACATCCTAATTTAGTTGGATGCCACGTGTATCTGAAATGGACCCCAAGAAAGCGAACACCCTCCACAGAAGCCAGCTAGCAACTCCAGACAACTGTACCTGAAGGATCTGAGAGAAGTCAGGGAAGTGTGCTCCTCATATACTCTAGCGAGCACAAGAGCACAGGCAGCGCCATGCGGGGCTGGCCGTGGGCAGGCAGGGAGTGCCCACTCCCGCTTCTGCGGCACCTGGTCTTTATCCCTCCCCTTCCTGCAGGTTGGTGGATGAGCTTAGAGTGGCAACCGTCTAACCATCTGGTCTTTCTGAGGTGTCTTAAAGCTACCTAGGAGCACTACCCTAAGTCACCCAGTGAGAAGTCAAAGGTGCTCATTATGAATGACAAGACAAGGCAGCCACTGAGAAAGCACAGCTGCTAACTCTGTGGCAGACAGTGCGCAGAGGGCGGGACTAGACTGTCACATGGAGGCGCAGTGACACACAGACAGGAGACTGCTGTTTTAAATGAAAAACCCAAACTTCTATTTTACCAATAAAGACTCAGGAGCCAGATGCTGGGGTGAAAATCTGCTGAGAGGCAGAGGAAGCACCCAGCTGACCTTCCTACTCCGCTCACGTCCAGATAGAAAAGGCGCAAAAGGCTCATTAGCTCAGCAGACAGCCCAGGAGGAAAAGACCAAAAATCCCAAGGCCAAAGGCTTGCTAGCTCAAAGTTCAAAAAGTCCCCAAAGCCAAAGGCCAGGGATCTGAGGAGCTGAAGAGCTAAAGAGCTAAAAATCCCTTCTACTTCTACACAGTCTTAAAAACCCTTCACTCACAGTCCCTCCTGCTCTTTAATCCCCGTCAGCTGGCTTCTTGCTCCGCCTCTTGACCTAGGGTTAACTTTATTAAATCCTGTGTACGGGAAGCTCTTGGATTAAAAGGTGAGTGGTAGAGCCCAACCACACCAAACAAAAGACAGGTTTTACACTTCACAATCTCCGATCATAAAGGGGTCAGATATCCTACAACAGGACAGCGTGCCACTCCTCAGATAATCCCTGCAGCCGCCTAAGCTCACCCAGGCTTGTTAGGAAGGGCGGGCTTTGCCCTCCTGCTGCACAGTCACTGTGCTGCTGCTCTGTCTGCCCAAGCACAGGGCTAAGGCTTTCAATGTAGCAGCACAAAAAGGCTCCCAGAGCCTCAGGTGGGCCTGCTTCTCCCCATGCCTGAAGATTCCCTCCTCCTCCTCCTCTTCGGCTTTTGCTCAAATCTCACTTTCTTTTCTTTTCTTTTTTTTTCTTTTTTTTTTTTTTTTGGATTTTCGAGACAGGGTCTGTGTAGCCTTGGCTGTCCTAGACTCACTTTGTAGACCAGGCTGGCCTCGAACTCACAGTGATCCGCCTGCCTCTGCCTCCCAAGTGCTGGGATTACAGGCATGTGCCGCCACGCCCGGCCAAATCTCACTTTCTTAATAAGGCATTCCTCCCACTACTCTATTCCGAATTTGAAGAGAGAGCAATGGCTCAGTGGTTACACGCACTCTCTTACAGAAAACCTGCCTGGACCCCCAGCTCCAGGGGCTCTGATGCTCTGCTGGCTCAGCAGACAGGCATGCATATAGCACACATACATACACTCTGGCACATACACATAGAGGATTCAGTTACTCAAAAATCACAAACTCCTCCTTTCCTCACATTCCAATCTCCGCTGCTGCGTTTCCTGCCCTAACTTTTTGTTGTTAAGACAGGGTCCTGAGTGTCAGGCTGGCCTTGAACTGAGATCCTCCAGACTCTTAGGATTATAGGCGTGCACCACTTCGACAGAGTTCTACCTCGCACGCACGCTACCCCATCCCCCACTTCTCCCCCTCCTTGTTTTTTGTCTTTCCTGTCTGTCTAGATCATCAACTTCTTTGGGACAGAAAATGTATTGTATTTGTCACAGTATCCCAGGACTGTAGAGAATAGATCTAACTTAGTGACACATTTAACTGAATAAACGCAAAGAGAAGTCTTATAAATATGATAAGTAGCCCTCCCCCTGCAATGTACCCAACACTAGTATCGATTATCAACTACGAGATTTACTCTACTGTTTTTCTAACTGGTTGGTCACCAGACAGCAAATGACAAATGGACAGAATTCTGGGCAAACTTTAATCAGTTCCTGGAAGGGAGAGTCAAAGCTATGCTGAGGTGATCCGGAATAGACAGGTCTGAAATCAGAAGCCCACATTCAGGGCTCTGCAGGTCTGTGCAAAGCCCTGTTTCTAGAACCCATGAGCCTGCTTAGGTAGTTTAAAACAGGGAGCATCTACTTAGCAAAATAACTATTTTGAGAATTAAACAAGCATCAACTGTTCGTTCATGAGACCCCCAATCCCAAGGATCACAAACCAGAAGCCAGCGTCGAAAGCACAGCCACTTGTGATTAGGTGTGGCCTGCACGCAGCACTGTGCTTGGTGTCCTCTAAGGCACAGCCTCCTGCCTCCAGGATCAGCAGCAGCCTGGGAGCCCGACTGCACGGCCTCTCCATGTGGTCTATCGCCACTCAGCTTCCTCTATAGATGTTTTATGGGACTGATTTTAGATTTTATGCCTGTGTTTTGCCTGCATCTATGTACCTGCACCTAGGAACTGGCATCACAGATGGTTGTGAGCCACCGTGTGAATGCTGGGAACAGAATCTGGATCCTCTGCAAAAGCATTAATCATTGAGCCCCCTTTCCAGCCCTAGGTTTTATTTTTTATTTGACAACATTTTAGAGGTATGATAACAGCTTTATAGTGGCAAAAAAATATGATGTATAAGGTTCCATATGAGGAAAAAAACAAAAACAAAAACAAAAATGGATCTGAAAGTTTTATCTTGGACATTTGGGGACATGTAGGTGGTTATTTCTTAAATGCCAAATTAATTTGTGGGTCTTTTTAACACCACAAACTTTTTATTGTAAAACAAAACCAAGCAGGATCATTTTAGTGCTAAAAATTTAATGACCATGAGCTTTCTCAGTGTACACAATGTAAACTGAGTGTGTGAGCATCTCACTGCTGCTCTCAGTGTACAAAGAGTAAAGTGTGTGTGAGCATCTCCTGCTCTCAGTGTACACAGTGTAAAGTGAGTGTGTGTGAGCGTCTCACTGCTGCTCTCACTTAGACTGTGGACACTGAAGATACAAATTATGAAATATAATCCAATCCACACAAGAGCTGTGGATACAATGGATACAAACTGCAACTCATTATAAATGACAAGCTCCTTTTGAGATAAGGTCTATTATACAGCCCAGGCTAGCTTCAAAACTGTGGCAGTTGCGCTCAGGCCCCCAAAAGCTGGGGTTGTGGGCATGCACCAGCAGGCCTGGCCATCTTAAAGCTTTTAGTTATAGAAGAGGTAGCTCAGGGCATGTACACTGTTTCTGATATAACCAACTACTGAATACCTTTCCAGGTAAAAATAGAGATTAATAACTACTATATGGCCAGGTGTAGTGGTGCACACCTTCAATCCCAACGCTCAGGAGAGGCAGGCAGATTTCTGTGAGTTGAGGCCAGCTTGGTCTACACAGTGAGACCCTGTCCAAGATAGGGTGGAAGGAACAGCACACTATATGCTAGAGGCTTAATAAAGATCCCCATAAGGTCAGCAGTTGGAAAACAGTAATGTATTTAAAATTGTTTGTGGAGAGATTTGGAAAATCACACTGTCTATGCACTTAAAGTCTATGCTCAAAAACATGCAAAATGAGTAACTTAAACAATGAAGAAAAAGCAGAAGGCTAAAACCTATAGAGTAAATAATATTAATACTTTACCTGAAGATCCTCACACAAAAAGATAGATTCTTGGAAGCTAATTCGGTAAGGTTTTAAGGCGTTTAGCTTGCCTTTTGCTCGACAAGCAGGACAAAGGCCATCTGTTGCAACTTTAGCTGAATTATAGTTCTAGAAGAGAAATAATGCAAATTAAGAGACATTCCTAAATTATATTAAGTTACAAAAGAGTTAAATGGATGGGTGACCAGAAAAAAAAATGTACACTTTTCCACTATAAGTATAAGCTACTGTAAGCCAAGATTAAATACAGCAAACAAAAGAAATGAGGTAAGGTCCTTTCTTTGGGTTTGTCTTGTTTTTCAAGACAGGGTTTCTCTGTGTAGCCTTGGCTGTCCCGGACTCGCTTTGTAGACCAGGCTGGCCTCGAACTCACAGAGCTTTGCCTGCTGGGATTACAGGTATGAGCCACTGCGCCCAGCTCCTATCATGTCAGGTCTTAAACAGTTATTATCCAAACAAGACATTTATAGTTTTAAATATTAAACTTTGACTTAAAAATAGCACCAGTTTCAATAATCACAAAAGAAAAGGTAACACTAACTGCAAAGGGAAGCGCACGCAGTCCACACTAGCAAACCATGCGATCTGGGCATTGTTTCCACTCTCACACGCCAGCAACAGAGAGGTAAACAAAGCATAAAAATCTTTCGCCATTGCTGTAAGATTTCCGTGGAAGATAGAATTTTTTTTAGGACTTCGTTTTAAAATTTTAAAATTTCATTTACAATTTACAATTTAAGGTTCAAATAAAAAACCAATTTTGCACTGAGGCCAAGAATAAGTTCACTAACTTTTCCCAAGCACCCCCGCATGGAGAGTGAAGATGTCCCTACATCAGTCCCTGGTCCAACCAGTGGCAAACCATTTCCAATCTTCAGAGAATCCATCATTCCGAGTCATTGGCTAATTTATGTCACTTGGAACATGCCAATAGCACTAAGGATTTTTCAATGAACCCTGGAAAAAAAAAGTCAACAGACAATTAAATAAAAATCCAACTTACTCTAAAAAGAGAGCTCCGCTATCTTATAAGACAAGAGACATTAAGTATATTGGTGAGCTACACGGCCTTGGATGAACATATTCTAAAACTGTAGTCTTGAAATACCTGAATGTATTAAGATATTCACAAATACATGAAGAGAGTGATCACAAGACGCATTTTCATAACATAGAAAATTAAGCAAAGCTGTTCATACAGGCAGCTACTGGATAAAGCAAGCTAACCAACTAAGTTTGGTTCACAGTTTGAAATGACCATGTCAGAAAGTTCCTAAACCCTCTAGACCCATGTTCTATCACTTTTTTTTTTAAGTTTGTCTAGACAGGGATTCTCTGTGTAGCCCTGGCTGTCCTGGATTGCTTTGTAGACCAGGCTGGCCTTGAATTCAGTGATTTGTCTGCCTCTGCCTCCTGAGTGCTGAGATTACAGGCGTATGTGCGCCGCCACCATGCCCTGAGAATCACACATTTCATACACCCTCCTTTCTGTTTTCAACCACTAAGTTCTTCACCAGTTGAAATATGTTCCTGCTTATTTGAAGACAGGGTCTCACTAACCAGGCCTGGCTGGCCAGGAACTCGCGCACATGTAGAGCCCTCTGACCTTGGCCTCTGTGTCTCTGTGCCTCCCAGGTGTTGGAATTAAAGGCATGCAACCACAACCAGCAGAATACATTTTAAAACCACCAGAAAAAGATTACATTCTTTGTAATCTGTTCTGATCTGTATCAGAACAAAAACACAAGTATTTCTATAGGACACTCCACCATAGCGAGCATGCCTGGAGGGTAGTTCCATAGAGCAGACCCCATGGAAAGATTCAGGAGAGTGAAAATCTGAGACACAGCTCAACAGAAGAAAAAAATGCTAAGAAAAAAAATGCTATAGTTAAATATAGCCTTAAAATACAACAAAGCCACATCTTTTTTAAAGAATAATTTATTTCTATCTTATGTGCATTGGTGTTTTGCCTGCATGTATGTCTGTGGGTGTCAGATCTTGGTGTTACAGGCAGTTGTGAGGTGCCATGTGGGTGCTGGGAACTGAACCAAGGTCCACTGGAAATGTAGTCAGTGCTCTCAACTGCTGAGCCATCTCTTCAGCCCCCAAAACCAGATCTTAAAAGACCCTTCGGCAAAGGGAAGTTATCATTTAGCAAGGGAGCTGAAACTTCAAGCATAAATCTTTCCAAAACTCGAGGATCCATAATTCTAGGTCAACCATCTTCTGGCTCACAGATTCATTTTGAAAAACTAGTTATGAACAGGGTGTTTGTGGTGCACATCTGTAATCCTAGTACTTGGGAGGCAGAGGCAGGCGGCTCTCTGTGAGTTCAAGGCCAGCCTGGTCTACACAGCGAGTCCAGGGCAGCCAGACCTTGTTACACAGAGAGACCCTGTATAACAACAACAACAACAAAAGTAAAGGAAGCCAAGTTGATCAAATGCTGACACCTCCGTAACAGTTCTCGTCTAGTGCTGACTCTGCATTCATTCTCAGAAGAGAAACCCGCAGGCCTCTCAACACATTGTTAATGACCCTTTTTATCTGCCCGAGGATCTAGGAAACTGGAAAGGTTATTTCTCAATATGGAAGGAAAAATAAGAATCCTTCAAATCTGCTCTCTTCATCCCATCATCCACTATTTCAATAGGAAGGCAAGGCATGGTGTGCACCTTTAAGCCTTTCATTCCAGCCCATGGATCTCTGTGAGTTCCAAGCCAGCCTATTCGACACAGTGAATTCCAAGCCAGGAGGGCTACATAGTGAGACCATGTCTAAGGAAAGAAGGAAGAAGGGAGACCCAGCAAGACAGTAGTAGAAACACCAAACAATATTAAGACCCCTCCCAAAGAATATCCATGTTAAAAATACCAGAAGTAGGCTCTCAAGGTCTTTCAAGCACTCTGCCTTATATACAAAATCCTAGGGTGGTCCTTCAATCTCAATTTGTCCCATAATAACTACTATCTTCCCCCCCCCCAAAGGTAACCTGCTCCTTCCTGTACAGTACCTAAATTTTGGCATCTAGAGGCTTCGAAACACAAAGCAGAAAGTTTGTGTCGTCTACTCTAAAGTCTCTCATGTTTGCATAGTAAGCGTCATCTAAACTTGTGGACCGTGTTTTACAGATGTTTCAAACCAGTCTCTCTCTCTCTTTTTTGTTTGTTTCTTTTTTGTTTGTTTGTTTGTTTTTTGTTTTTTCAAGAATGGGTTTCTCTGGGTAGCCTTAGCTGTCCTAGACTCACTTTGTAGACCAGGCTGGCTTTGAACTCACAGCGATCCACCAGCCTCTGCCTCCCAAGTGCTAGGATTAAAGCCGTGTGCCACCACCGCCCAGCCCAAACCAGTCTCTCTTTCCATTCATATCACTGTCATAACGACAGTCCGGCTTCCACCCACCTATTTAATCCAAGAATTATAAGAAAGTCCACCCGGGGCCGGGCGTGGTGGCACACGTCTTTAATCCTAGCACTTGGGAGGCAGAGGCAGGCGGATCACTGTGAGTTCGAGGCCAGCCTGGTCTACAAATCGAGTCTAGGACAGCCAAGGCTACACAGAGAAACCCTGGGGGGGGGGGGTCCACCCGGGGCTGGAGAGATGGCTCAGAGGTTAAGAGCACTGACTGCTCTTCCAAAGGTCCTGAGTTCAATTCCCAGCACCCACATGGTGGCTCACAACCATTGTACCCTGAGATCTGATACCTTCCTCTGGCATGCAGGCAGAACACTGTGTAATTAATAAATAAGTAAATCTTAAAAAATAATAATAATAAGAAAGTCCACCCAAACAGCTTCATATAACCTAAGGATTATGACTTGAGCTTATTACAAGGTGAGACCAACCAAGTTTTTCCAGTCTTCGCCCCCAGCACTTTTCCTCTTACACTCCCGACCCCTTTGCAATGTCGCTAAGTCACCGACATCCTAGAGATCCTAAAGGGAGTTTTCATCCCAGAATGGATCCTCTTGGCAGGCAATCACAAGAGGAAAGTGATTAATTCAATTTAATTCACTGCATATGTACCGTGGAAACTTATAACAGGTTCTCAAAAGAAGGGTCTCAGAACCTTCGGCGCTTTACTCCCGGGCTCTGCATACGAGCTGTCAAAGCCAAGGCCAACAGACTTAGACTCCAGGCAAGGGGACTGCTGCTTTGCAGAGCCCAGTTCTGCTTGGTAACCCAACCCAGATTCCCGAAATTTGAGATGGACAATGCCCCGCGAGGTGAGCTTCAAAAGCCAACCGAGGAAGCCCAGCAAGAGGCGCGGCGTCCCGTTACCCTGCCCACCTCCACGCTCTTGGTGGGGCGGGCACACACTCTGGTTTCTGTTCAGCGTTTACCTCTTTTGAACGCAAACGGAGCCCGAAGTCCCACCCAGCCTGCACCCTCACGCTCCACTCTTTCCCACCCGAACCTTGCGCCCAGCCCATCATCCTTTCAGCGTGCAACCTCGGGCTCCAGCCGTCTCAATTTCTACTTCCCGAGGAATCTGCTCGCTCGCTCGCTCGCTCTCTTACCGGCCCGAAGGACACCCCTTCTTCATACAGAATCGGCCCGAACTCCTCCTGTTCCACCTTGAGCTCCACACCATCCACCAGTAACGTTCAACCCACGTTCCTCTGGACGGCTCCTCCCTCCCAGCGGCTCCGCTAAGGAAAGCAACTTCCGCTTGGGGAGTCCTCCGCCAAAGAGGTCCCCTCCCAACACCTTCCTGCAGAGCGCCTCGCTCAAAAGCACGCGGGCCGGGCGGGAGGGAAGAGGAAAACCAGAACACTTCCGGGGCGGGATTCCGCAGAGGCGTGGTTTGGGCGCCCTTCCGGCGCAGGCGCAGTCGGAACTGCGGCGCCAGCAGGGGCGGGGTTCATGGCTTGCAGAGCGGTGCTGAGTGTGATGGGGGGGATGTAAGGGAGGGGACAGTTCTGGAAGCTACTGGAAAGCGCTGGAGCGACAGAGGTGACGCCAGCGACTGGAGGGCGGGGCGTGATTAAAATTAGTGCGCAGCCTTCCGCGGAGGGATTGCGCGGCCGGGGAAGGAGTGGCGCGCAAGCCCGGTGACCCGGGTGTGGGCCTCACCGCCGGCCATCATGGCGGCCGGCGTGACCCGGGCTGGTCCTCGGCCGCCGGCCGCCCCGCACCCATAGTTCGCTCTCTCGTGTTCACAAATGATCACCCACTACACACGGAGCCGCCCCTCCCTTCCCTACCCCCCATCTTGGAGGCCTGGGGCTTTCCCTTCCCTCTCTGATCTGCTCACGGTAAGGGGAGATTCCAAAGGCAAGCCCAGGGCCGTTGGTTAGCCTTGACCCGGGGTGGCACCCAGCAGCCGCCCTGCGCATCTCAGCAGCCCTCCCTCCAGAGAGAGAGGGGGAGATCTCGAGTTGCTAAGTTGTAAGGGCTGCTCCCCCCTCCCCCCCCCGGAAGGTCATGTGGTGTGAGGGACGTCGTGACTGGAGGCCTTCTCAAGGACGTTCCTATTCCTTGGAGTCCTCTGGGTCGATTGTTTCCGTGGCCCGGGACAACAGATAGAAGTTTCTGGACCTTTTTCTTACTGGGATCATGACTGGCATTTTGGACTGCGGTTCTGTGGGATTCCCTTGGTCTTAAAAACGACTGTGTGCTGGCAGAATGCTGATAAGATATTAGTAGCGTGCTAGGAAGGAAACCCGAGGGAAAGGAATGATTCAATAAAAGAATTTCAGTTTGTGGTACTTGGGAATGCAGATCCCTGAGTGGACCAACAGGCACTTTGTGGGGGTTTTTCTACCCCCTGAAGACAGAAATAGACTGGTTAGGTTTCCCTGCTTGTTGTCGGTTTGTGTTTGCACTCCTTCATGTGCTGCTGTGTTTGTTGTTGTAATGTCGAACTAGTTAAAAATTCTTGTTGTGTGGATTTAATTTTGAGAAAGTATTTCGTCCCGGAGTAGTATCCAAGATTAATAGGATTATTTTTTTTTGTTCAACATGCTATTTCCATTTTTAGAATGGAGTACACTTTTCCCTCTCCCTCAATAAAACACTTGCTGAATATCAGTTCATAAATTCAAGAATCTAATTGGTCCAGTTAAAATGTAACCAGACTTTTGAAATAATTATTATTAAAATAAAAATTATTACACACACACACACAAACACCCAACACAGGGTTTCTCTGTTTCAGCCCTGGCTGTCTTGGAACTCTTTCTGTGGACCAGGCTGGCCTCGAACTCACAAAGATCCTCTGTATCTGCCTACCAAGTGCTGAGATTAAAGGCATGCACTACCACTGCCCAATGATTATTGCAGTCTTTAATGAAACGTTTACTTAAAAAATGCTTGGCCAGCCGGGCGTGGTGGCGCACGCCTTTAATCCCAGCACTTGGGAGGCAGAGGCAGGTGGATCGATGTGAGTTCAAAGCCAGCCTGGTCTACAAAGTGAGTCCAGGTCAGCCAAGGCTACACAGAGAGACCCTATCTCGAAAAACAAACAAACAAACAAAAATGCTTGGCCAGGAGAAAAAAATTAATAATGGCAAACAACATGGAGGTGGGATGCAGAACAAAGAAGAAAATCCCGGGTGTGTGTCAGAGGTTCGTGGTCCCCAGCTGAGACCATACTATGCATTTTCCTCTTCCTTCCTGTGTGTTCAGGGTCATGTTTAGATATCCTGGTCCCACAGAGTATAGTCACCTCCAGTAGATGAGAGCCCGAAGTTTGTCTGTTTCCACCTAGAAACTCACATTCAATAAAAGGAGGCCTTGGTTTAGTAAATAATTAAACTGCAGTAGGAATACAGTGCCCTGCGAGTCATTTTGTGAGCACTTATACTCTTCTACATTTATTCTTTAAGTGAAAACAAACCTTTAGCCCCAACCTGGGATATAAATGCCACTTCTAAGCCAGTTATGGTGGGATCACAGCACTCAGGTGAAGGCAGGCAGCTGGGCCCTGGGTTGGAGGCCAGCTTGGGCTATATAACAAATGAGTCCATAGCAGATTTGAGACCTTGTCTTTAAAATCAAACCCACGACCTTAGCTGCCATGATTGTTTGTTATAGCCTCATTAAACACGTTCTAGACTGGAGAAATGATTCCATCAGTAAATCACCTGCCTCGCAGTAGTGAGGGCCTGAACTGGATCCCCAACACTTGTGTAAAAAGCCTGGCCTAGCTGTGTGCACCTGTTATCCCAGGCTGGGAGGGTGCAGACTTGTGGATACTGGGGTTCACTAGCCAGTCAGCCTTCCTGAATCTGTGAGCCCCAGAATCAGAGAGAAAGGACAATACCTAGCATTGACCTCGTGCTACACTTGCTTACTCATGGCACATGCTCCAGCCAGCCAGTCCACCTGACGTTCCAGTAGCACCCATGAGTACAGTCTGTATGTAATGCCATTTCTAAGTCTTATTTTCAGAAATCCGGGAAACCCAAAGCTCCTTGGTCCTAAAAACTGGTACAAACCGATGAGATAAGTAAGCTGTGTCCTCTGTGTTTTATTCAAACTACATGAATAGATTTGGCTGCTGTGTGCACCCCTTGTCCTCTAGCATGTGGGGTTTTCTATAATGGCTTGGCACTCTGTAACTTTCTTCTCTTCATTTTGTTAGTGCTAGGCAATGAACCCAGGGCCTCACACCAGTGCTGGGCAAGTACTTGACCATATTCCCAGTCCTCTTTTTTTTTTGTTTTTTTTAAATTTGAGACACAGTTTCACAAAGTTACCCTGGCTGCCCTTGAACTCACCCTGTCGACCTTAAAGCTGTGGCGTCTCACTCTCCCTGGTAGCTGGTACTGTTGACCTTCTGTACTACCACCCTCCACTGTAATGTTTAAAATTCCTAACTCTCAGATTTTAATTAAAGAATTATGAGCCTGTACTTATATTTGGTAAGTGTTCTTGTGCAAGGCATTTGTTAGAAAGTTAATTGGGGGCATTATTCGTTGTCAGTTAAACACAGGAAGCATGCCACCCATTTGCAGTTACGGGGATGCACAGAGCTGCTGCCGGTGTGGCCATAGAGTGAGCCAGGCGTTACATCGTTTCTCCCAAGGTGGTGTCTGTATTCTTAAAGCCTTAGGTAGACCCTGTACCTCATAATGCACCCACACTTACCCACTTCTTTCCCAGATGAGCAGGTAAGAGTCATGGAGTGGACCCTGAGGATCTGACATGTAATTTGTCTCCTTTGCTGTGTGCCCTGAGAACATCTGTACAGTGAGTGACAAGTGGGAGCAGATGAATAGCTTGAGCCAAGTCCCTTACCATCCTGACACTTCCTGTGGGTGCTGACTCTTGGGACCCCCACCTCCTTCTGGACTGTCTCCCGCCAAGGGCATCATCCCGCTCATCTCACACTGCTACCTTGCCGGTCAGAAGTTACTGTTTACGTTGAGTACACAGCCCTGACTTCACACAAGGAAAGGCTTCTTGCTACGTCTGTCTCTCCATCACCCAGTTCCCTGCCCAGGAGCAACAAAAGCGGAGTGGGGTCAGTGCATGCATATGGAAGCAAGGAAGTACTGTTGGGATGTGTCTGTGGCTCCTTTTAATGTGAGGGTTGTATTTATATGGCCCTGTCTACGTCACATGTTCACCTGTCTTAGAGGTGGTTTTCTAGCTTTGTGTCAGTCTTTCAGTTTTAGATATATTGCTTTCTTTCAGATCCTACCTTGGTTACTTTTCTTGTTGCTGTAATAAAATCCCTGATAACATGAGGAAGAAAGGGTTTAATTCTGTCTCACACTTTAAGGTTAGTACATGCGTGGGGAAGTCACGCAGCAGGAGGTTGATGCTGCTGGTCACATTGCATGCACTGTCCTCAAGAAGCAGAGAGCTGTTTTAAATCGCATTCAGTTGCCAGCATTGAGTAGGGCCGGCAAGATGGCTCAGGTAAAGGCACTTGCCACTAATCCTGACGACCCGAGTTCAGTCCATGGGACCCACGTGGTAAAGCCGACAACTAACTCTCAGAAGTTGTCCTCTAACCTCCACAGTGTGCTGTTGCACGCGCGCGCACACACACACACACACACACACACACACACACACACTCTCTCTCTCTCTCTCTCTCTCTCACAAAGTAGATAAGTTAAAATGGAATAAAGTCTTAAGGCAGTATACAGTAAGTTATATCATATATTCATCACCTCCCATATGCATGAATCTGTGCCCTAAACAGTAGCACAGCTGGCTCCTGTCTGCATCCCTGGGCCAGGCCATGTAGTTGGGCAGTCATGCTAGCATCCTACTCTAAACAAAATAGATTGCTCACATCACCCCAGTGGCCTCTTCCTCGGAAACTAGAAGAAGAAAGAGGGTGGCCTGTGTTTAGGGACCTCGATGCAAGCAGACAACTTACATCTCTGTGAACATTACAGCCAAGAACACAGCCAGGTGTGTGCGGTGGAGACAGCGCCGAAGCCAACTTCCAAGGGCACGCTCACCAAGTGCTACTTAAACTTAATGCTTCTTTTACCAGTTGTGCTCCACACGGGAGTTGGATTTAGAATACAACTTCCTTGTATTGCCACTTTACTGTTTTTATTATTTTTAGTTATGTGGGGGCAGGTGTTGTAGAGGAACATGGCTGTTCTGGCAAGAGATCACATCCAAAGACCCAGGTCTGTGTGATCCTACTGGAATGCAAACATGCCTTTAATCCAGGAGACAGAGGCAAACAGATCTGAGTTCAAGGCCAGCCTGGTATAGAGCAAGTACCAGGTAAAGAGAGGCTTAGATTCAGACATGGTTGTACATGCCTTTAGTCCTAAACAGTGAAAGTAAAGTTAGTTTGTAGAAGGAAGCACCCATATTTGAAAGTGAGATCTAGTCGAGTGGCAGAAAAGGTGACAAATCAGAGAAGATTTGACAGAATAGGATACGCCCAACTCTCAGAAGAAGAGACAGGAAAGGCAGTTTTACCAGGACAGTCATAGAGAGACGGATTGCTGGGAGAGGACTCAAGTGAAGACCGAATGAGCCAGAAATGAGAAGAGTCCAGAAAAGTAGAGCAAATTGCTGAGTTATTTTCAAGCCAAGCAGAGCAATTCCAGGCCAAGAGAGAAGCCAGATTAAATCAGTCGGCTGGGAAAAGAATCAGAACAGCTGAGCTGACCCAGCCAGCCCAGAGCTCAGAAAGACCAAGTAAGGGTGAGCTCATTAAGCAGTAAGTCTCAGAGGCTGAAAACATCTAGGCCGAGGTTAGATTGTACAGAAGCTAGAAGCTTCCAGGACTAGGCCTAGGCTAGCAGAAGGAGGCAGTGAGCCTCCCACTGCCTGAAAGTGCACCCCTGAGGTTTTGTGTTCCCCAGAGCTGCAGTTACAGGAAGTTGTAAGGCAGCTCATGCAGGTCCTGTGCCAGAGCTGAGCCACCTCTCCTGGGTGCCTTCAGACAGAAAACTAAGCCCCGAAGGAAACGGTTTACCTAAGTTGGCCTACTAAACTATCAGACCTGAGGCGGCACCCTCTGCTTTCCATCCTGTAGGTATTTAGTGAAAGTCATCCTGCAGCATGCTATAAGCGACTAAGAGTTCTCCACACTACACTATTAAACCTGTATAGAGAAACACTTTTGGAATTGGGACATAGTTGTCACTTCAAGATGACTTTATCAGTCAGAAACACTGACTGAGTTTAGGGCTACTTAGAAGTAGGTAGTCTTATGCCTTCATTTGGGTAGCCAGGAAATCGCCAAGAAAAAATAAGTAAAAGTAAATGAACAAATAAAATTGAAACATCCCATAAAATCAATTTGACTATTGTAACCAGGTTGGTAATACATAACAAGTAGCAAAGTTCAGTCAGTCTGTGAGTGGGTTCTAAGTCACCGTAAGTCGAGGCTCATAATTATTTAATGAACGAATTAAGACAGTGGGAATAGAAGAAATTGTCTTCTCTTTAAAAAAAAAAAAAAAGAAAGTTTTAAGTCATTGGTAATCTTCACTGTGTGCTGTATCACAAGTCAAGATCTGGACTGCGGGGGCTGGAAAGATGACTTAAAAAAAAGATCAAGTTTTGGGTTGACGAGATGGCTCAGTGGTCAAGAGCACTGTCTGCTCTTCTGGAGGTTCTGAGTTCAGTTCACAGCAACCACATGGTGGCTCACAGCCATCTATAATGTGATCGGATGCCCTCTTCTGGCCTGTAGGCCTACATTAAGACAAAACACTGCATACATATATAATAATAAATCTTTTTTTAAAAATCAAGTTTCAAATCTGGCCTCTTTTCAGTGGTGTGCTCCAGTTTCTCTACTCCTGCTCTGCCACTTCTGTTTTTGTAAGCAGTGTCGACTCCTGCTCTTAGAATGAGAGAGGGGCAGGGAGGCATAGCCCGAGATCCACAGCCCTCAGTTCACCTGGGCCGCTTACTCCAAACCCAATATTTAACTTCTCCACGGCTCAATTTCACCTAGAAAATGAAAATACCTGCTAATCCTAGCTCTGTCATTTAACGAGTTTTGTGACCTTGGGACATTTATTTCACGTCTCTGAGCCCAAATTTCCCATATAGAAATCAAATTATCTTAAGTAAAGGAATATGCAAAATAGCGTCTGGCAGGCAGTGAGCCCCCAGGCCATGGCAATCCTTCCTCCGTCTCCACATCCTGACTGTTCAGTGCTGCCGCTGAACATTTTCCTGCTAGGTCTGCGCAGTCTCCTGCCAGTACGCTTGCCCAGGTACTTGAACGGGTCCTCAAATAACTATGTGTCAGCTTTCTATTTGGGAACTTGTTAAAACTGTAGATGCATGGCCCTCTCCTGAGCCCAGGGTTTGGGTGGGGTCTGAGCATGTGTGTATTTTCTCCTCACATTTTCTAATGCTAATGGCCATGATTTCCTACTGTTAATTAACGTGCTCTTACGGTCTGTTGTGTGATTCTTATTGTATAGACAGACCTTCCCCCTTCCTGTGTTTGGAGACATACCCCAGAGGTGCTATAAATTCCATGGGGCCTGAACTACTCAGTGAGAGGCTGCTAAGACGTCTCTCTCTTCTTCCTCTTCATACATTTGGATCCAATTACCTTATATACCATGAAACGTAAGTTGACCCACCCCAAAAAAAACGTTGTTTGGAAAATGTGGCTGCACTTTGCAGCAGCAATGAGTTGATTGACACCGCACTTCAGAAACAGGCAGATTTCAGGCATTCTCAAGAGAGCTCCAGGAACATGGTGTATCCCCTACAGTTAGAGGGTGCAGAGCAGCCCACAGCAAATGACTTCCTTCAGCCCTCCAGATCCAGGGAAACAGAACTGAGAGCTAGCTTCTGAACGCCTCCTCCCAAACGTAGCAAGAATGTTCCAGTCAGCATGGATAGAACAGGCACTTCCTGCCCCGGGCCGTTTGTATGAGCACAGTGGGTGCCACATTCTAGTATATGTGTAGATGAGATGAGGATAGCGCGTGACCACAGACATTTCTTAGCATTCTGTCTGCTCGCTCTTGTGAAGTAGTCATTCGTGTTCAGCCACAGTTATCCTAGGCTACACAGCACGGGAAATCATTCCTCCTCACTGTGCCTGGCAATGGGTCCACATCAGGATGTTAAGATTTTTTAAATATCTACGTTAAAAGTTAGAAAGTTGGGGCTGGAGAAATGGCTCAGTAGTTAAGAGCACTGGCCCATCTTGCAGAGAACCTGGGTTCAATTCCCAGCACCTATACGGTGCCTCACAACCATCGTCACTCCAGTTCCAAGGGACTGACACCCTTCTTAGGCCTCTGTAGGTCCTACATGCAAATTATGCACAAACATACATGCAGACAAAACACCCATAGCCATAAAATAACATTTTTTTTTAATTATACCAGTTAAATGAAGCATGTTATAGTATTATCATCTCCCAAAAAGGTTAAAACAAAGACACTGATTAATCTACACAGTTTCTGCTAGTTAATCCTCTGGGAGTGGTTTAGCCTGATGGTTCTGGTTTGGTCTCCTATGGGTCTAGACATCAGAAGGCTACTTTTGTGTCTTCCTAACGTGGCACCTGAATCCTCTCTAGAGAACAAGTGATTTGAGAGACAGGCAGAAACCACAGCCCCTTTGAAGCCTTGCCGCAGAAGTGGCACCCCATCCTTCGCTGGGTTCTGTAGATTACTAGGGTGTCGGAGGGAACCTCGAAAAGGGTATGAGTACCAGGAGGCAGGGCTCACTGTGGGCTGGCAGCCACAATTATACTATAGGTTTTGTACTTGACAGAGCAAGTAATTCAGTACTGCTTAATATCTCATTATAAGCGTATTAAAATATTAATGGCAGTCCTGAAATAATTGCTCTTTATATATTACATAGAGTAATCTAGCTGAGGTGTAAATCATCCGCGGCTCTCTACAGGACATCCCCTTCCTGCCTGTCTAGCTGAGTGGCTAAATCCATAGCATCCATACAATCAGGGTCTACTCAGTTGCGTGGTCTTCCAGACAAGTGTGAAAATTCAGGTGCTCTGTAAACAGGTTTCTTATAAGGGGAGGAGAGCTACAATATTTATTTTAGTACAAATGAGTGATTCTGGTCTCCCTCAGAGGTTCCTATGTAATGACTTACTCAAGTAAGGGACGTGGGTTGTGGCTTTTGCTTTGTTTTCTCAGTAGTGATGGGGATGAAGTGGGTGAATGTAGCTGGCTGATGGAGGTCTTTACCTAATTCACATCATCCTCAGGCCCAAAGGAGTGGGAAGCAGTCACTAAGGGTTGGTGGCTTGGTTAAACTCCAAATGCCAGATCATTAAAGAAGTCCAAGTAAATGACAATAAAGCAAGTAAGAATGTAACTTCCTTTGATACAGCACTAAGTAATTTTAAGTTCTGTAATCTAGTAAAATAATAATGTGAGAGCAAACTTGAACCGTTCGTTTACCCTCCATTTGTGCAGCCCAAGAGCAAGTGACAGTGGAAAAGCGTTCTTGTGACTTCAGCATTAGCAGTCCCATTGGCGTCTTCAGTGTCTTTTAGAGGCTGAGTTCAGGCCTGTACTCCTGCACTCTGAGGACTGCAGTAGGAGAGTCACTAGACCATGGCGGGGCCTGGAGGACAGCACCATGAGCAAGCAGCACCAGAAACTCAGATACTTAATGCAGTCATGTCTACATCTGCATGCAGTGCAGTGCACGGACTGTCGCAGCCCAGGCTCAGCCCACTTGGCTATGCTAATTTCCAGTCACATATTCAGTTATGACAGCCTGCTCACCCTCAAGGATTAGGGAGGTACCAGTTCGCTAATCAAGAAGGAAATGTTGGGAAGTTCATTTTACTTCCTAAGTGTGATTTGTTGTGATTAATCAATAAAGCGCTGCCTGGTTTCCTGCTGATTGGCTTTAGGACTGCGTCTCTTATGCTAATGAGAGGTGAAGGCACATAGGTATGTTCTCCCTGCAGTCTTTTGGACTACTGGATAGTGGGTAAGTTTAAAAAACAAAATAAAACAAATAAGAAAAAAAAAGCCCAAGAAGGTTTTTCTGAAAACCAAAGGGCGACATGATGCAGAAAAGTTGGGCAGTTGTAACTGGAATATCCTGCTGAAAACAGCACGTCTGTGCACTGCTTTCAAATCCTCTCTTCCCAGCGTGGAATAAGCTCAGTTGTGTGACAAAGGATTGGTCAGATTCCATCCTATAAGAAAGATCTCATCAAGTATTTAAGAGACCAAAGAGAGAAAAACAACAGGCAAATGAACTGTGAGGACTTGGATCATTACACCCTAGTTTGCAAAACATACTAGGAAGCTGGGCACTGGTGGTGCATGCCTTTTATCCCAGAACTCGGGAGGCAGAGGCCAGCCTGATCCACAGGACCATAGAGAAACCCAGTCTCAAAACCAAACCCTTCCTCCTCCCCCCCCCCACCCCCTGCCCATAAAAAAAAATAAAAATAAAAAATAAAAAAGGCAAAACATGTTTGGAAAACTTGAATGTCCCCAGTTACAGAATAAAACGCATAATACAGTCTTGCTCTGTATAAACGTACTAATGGTGCTTATGCTTATGGAACAGTGGACTACATTTAGGATGTCCAAAGTGTGCTTAGGAGGAAATTTACCTTCAAATAGTGTATACATTCACCTAAGTACATACAGGTACAGCAAATGTGACATGGCATCAAGCACTGGACTTAATGTTATGCTGTTCTTTGAGCTTTTCTGAATGATTGGATATATTAAAGTTTTTACTAGAAAAGACTTCAAGAAAATACACCGCTGCCTGAGGTCACTGAGGCTCCCTTCAGCTCTCAGGCGGTTTGGCCAGTTCAGGTAGGCCATTGTCACTGTCTCTTTACCAGGACAGGTATGTCCAGTCGGCCTCCCTGCTGCTAGGTCTGGCCGTGATCTCCCTTGACGCCTGAGCAGCATTAGTGTGGCTGGCGGTTCTCTCACATGCTCCCTTCTCTTCCCCGGCCTCTCCCTTCTGTCTTTGCTGGTCCTCCTGAAACATTAGCACGCCTCGGGACTGCGGTGGGCTCCGAACTTCCATGAGGAATCTCATGCTGTCCTAAAGCTTTAAATATATATATTTGGCCTAGTCATAGTAGTACAAGCCATTAGTCCCAGCACTTGGGAGGTGGAGCCTGGCAGATTTCTGAGTTCGAGGCCAGCCTGGTCTACAGAATGAGGTTTAGAACAGCCAGGGTCACACAGAGAAACCCTGTCTTAAAAACCAAAGATTTTGATAATAAAGATACAGACGCTGAGACTCAGGCTCGCGTGTGCACCCATTGCCTTCCAATTGCCTTGTCCATCTACCTACCTGATCATCTCAACTTGTGTTCAGTTGACGTTTCAAAAGTAATGTGTGTAAAACAGTGGCCCGTCCCATGAGCCCCACCCCTCAGGCAGAGTGCTGTCTCCTGTACCCTTTACTACAATGGACTTTAGTCTCTTAATTGCTCAAGTTGAAAAACCTCCACTCAACTTTGACCCCTCTGTCCCCCTGAGTTCTCACACAACATCCCTTCAGCAAATGTGCTCAGCTCTTTAAAACTATATCACAGTCGGATGGTGGCAGGGCACGCCTTTAATCCCAGTACTCTGGGAAGCAGAGGCAGGAGGATCTCTGTGAGTTCGAGGCCAGCCTGGTCTACAGAGTGAGTCCAGGACAGTTAAGGCTACACAGAGAAACCCTGTCTCAAAAACAAACAACAAACAATAACACACACATACACACACACACACACACACACAGGCATGCAGCATACAGATAAACACACATACACACACACGCAATTTGACAGTGTCTTTTCTTCTTGTATAAATCCCTTTCCACCAGGTGGACAACTGTCCCACCCGAGCTTTGCTTTTCTCCATTTTTTCATCTTTTACCAATTCTCAGGTTGAATGGTTCTGCTGAATGATCCGGCGAGGACAGTTGTGGTAACACAGGTAGTTTCTAAGTGATTGCAATGAGTCCTAGCCCAGCGTGAGACTATCTAGCAAGGCTTGGTACCCATTGCCAAGGTTCTGTAGGACTCTCCCAGGGAAAGCAAGCCTGGATACAGCTGGTCTGAAAGGAGAAGATGGTATTAGCCAGTAAAGCAAAGACAAGAGAGTGGTAGATTCGCTTTGGAGCTGACACTCAGGTCCTTCCAGGAACAAAATCTACTGTCCTGCCGCTTTGAGAGGACAGGCTTATAGACAGCAGGTCCAGATGGGTCTGAGACTCCATCAAGTGAGCAGAAATGAGAGAATGCTGCCTGCCAGCACTGAAAGGGATGCCCGAGGCTGCATCTGCTAATTGGGTACACGAGACAAAGCTCTATGGAAAATGTAAGAAGATGGCAGCCCACAGGTGTGTCTCTCTAAGGCAAGAAGTCCTGAGCGGGCTGGAGATGTGGCTCAGCAGTTTGGAACACTGCTTGCTCTTGCATGGGATCTGGGCTCATTTCCCAGTCCCTCCAGGGTGCCTTACAACCACCTGTGACTCCAGTTCCGGAGGGTCCGACACCCTTTCCTGGCAGCTGTGGGAGTAGGCTCCCGGTTGGTATATATGTATAGGTGTAGGCAAACACTCATATACAAAAGACAAACTGTAAGAGAGAGCCCCTGAAATGAAGTCACTCGGTCACCCTGACTTCAGGACTCCCTTACGCTGGTCTGTGTTTTATGCTAAGTAGTCTTCCTTAGGAACTACTAAATTGTTGATTATACCAGACACTTGAGCAGAGTGTGGTGGTGCACACCTTTAATCGCAGTACTCGGGAAGCAGACACAGGTGGATCTCTTCTGAGTTCGAGGTCAGCCTGGTTTACAAAGTGACTCCAGGACAGCCAAGGCTACATAGAGAACTCTGTGTTGAAAAGGAAACAAAAACAAACAAACAAAAAACCCAAACACTTGAAGCTGCTGGACATGGCTACTCGTAAAGCTATTTTAGTTTTTGTGCTATAGAAAAAATAGTTTTCATAATTAGAGGTCCTTGGAGGGGGGAAAAGCATATAAAGGGTTAGGAAGTGTTTTCCCTCAGTCTTTGCTCTTAACTTGGGGTTGTATGTGAATGGGCTTTTAGCTAACTGTGGTAGACATCTGTAGTGCAACAAACACCCCCAAAATTCTGTGGCTGAAACCATGCTTTGTCACAGCCCTGTGGGAGGAGACTGGCACGTTGTTCTCACAGCCTGTTCATGAGACCCATCTCAGTCAGCTAGGGCCGGGAGCCAGAGTGAAGTGTATGGGGCTGTGTGAAGCTGCAGAGTGTCAGCAGGCTCCCTCCTCCCCCTGCCTCTCCCCCCTCCCCCTGCCTCTCCCCCCTCCCCCTGCCTCTCCCCCCTTCCCCTGCCCCTCCTCCCCTCCCCTTGCCTCTCCCCCCCTCCCCTGCCTCTGCCCCCTTCCCCTGCCTCCTCCCTCCTCCCCTCATTTATGCTCTCCTGGCTTGGGTTAGGGTTGGGTTTTGTTGTTTGTGGTGCTTGGAACTGAACCTAAGGCCTCAAGCACTGGGCAAACATTCTACCTCTGAGCCAAATTTGTAGCCCCTTCCAGGGTTTTAAAAACGTGGCGGCAGGAATGAAAGTTCCAAGATCACAAAGGTCAAAGCTCCAAGGCCTCGCCGCCTTGTCTGAGACACATCAGTTCTGCTCTGTTCTACTGCACGGTGGTGACTGTGGGTTTACTCTGTTAAACCTTGCACTGATAGTGTACAAGGTAGGCCTGCTAGGCTTGCAGCCTCACCTTAGAACTTTCCATCTCAGCCGGGCAGTGTTGGTGCACGCCTTTAATCCCAGTACTTGAGAGGCAGAGGCAGGGGATCACTGTGAGTTCAAAGCCAGCCTGGTCTACAAAATCCAGGACAGTCAAGGCTACACAGAGAAACCCTGTCTTGAAAAACCAACCAAACAAACAAAAACAGAACTTTTCCGTCTCAGGCCATGGCCTATTCTTCTCTGTACTTAACCTGCTGTTTAACTCACACTGCCTGGTAGATGGTTTGATTCTCTAGATGTTATCACCCTGGGAGAGGTGAAGGAGGCAGATGTCTGTTACAGAGGTTCTCAGGCAGCACGGAGAGCAGGGGCTCCGGAGAGTCATCCGCAGAGGCGTGCCTCTCATGGACAGGCTAAAGGAAAACTGCGAAGGCTGCCAATTTGGAGACTGGCCTTTTTAAAAAATACTTTACTTAATTTTAACTTATATACATTGGTGTGAAGATGTCAGATCTTGGTGTTAGACAGTTGTGAGCTGCCATGTGGGTGCTGGGAATTGAACCTGGGTCCTTTGGAAGAGCAGGCAGTGCTCTTAACCACTGAACCATCTCTCCAGTCCAAAAGCAGAGCCTAGATTGAGCCAGCTTGTTTGTTTGTTTGTTTGAGACAGGGTTTCTTTGTGTAGCCTTGGCTGCCCTGGACTCACTTTGTAGACCAGGCTGGCCTTGAACTCACAGCAATCTGCATGCCTCTGCCTCCTGAGTACTGGGACTAAGGGCGTGCGCCACCACGCCCGGCCTTGAGACTGGCCTTTCTTTAGAAGCGTGCTTGGCTCGGTCCTTGGATTGAGATGCTGAGGTCCCTGTGACTTGGGTGTGGTAGGAGGTGTGCGTTCATATGTCCCTCTGGTTATAATGGCTTTTGTGCTTTTAAGGGACTCTGAAACCTATGAATAGACTTCCTCTAACTTGGGGTGTGTGGGGTGGGGGTATGCATGCGCGCACAGAGGCCACAAGACAACTTAGTTCTTTAGCTCTTAGTTCTTCAGGCACCATCTGCAGAGAAAAACAGGACACTCAGAATTTTTAGTGAACTTTCATTAAAAATAATTTTGAGTGTTTGAAGTGTGTAAGTGAAACAAAAATTTATTTGAGCCTTAGCAGACTTAAACTAGAATCAGGAAAAATTGGATACTTGCTTTGTTTTTGTTTTGTTTGTTTGGTTTTGTTTTTTGAGACAGGGTTTCTCTGTGTAGCCTTGGCTGTCCTGGACTCACTTTGTAGACCAGGCTGGCCTCGAACTCACAGCGATCCGCCTGCCTCTGCCTCCTGAGTGCTGGAATCAAAGGCATGCGCCACCTCGCCCAGCTTACTTCCTTATTTTTGTGTTTTATTTAGAAATCATTTAAAACTTACAAATTTGAAAAAAACATGTTCGAGCCGGGCATGGTGGCGCACGCCTATAATCCCAGCACTTGGGAGGCAGAGGCAGGTGGATCGCTGTGAGTTTGAGGCCAGCCTGGTCTACAAAGCGGGTCCAGGACAGCCAAGGCCACACAGAGAAACCCTGTCTCGAAAAACCAAAAAAAAAAAAAAAAAAAAGAAAAAAACATGTTCAGGAGAGAGGGGTACTGGAGAGATGGCTCGGTGGTAAAGAGCACTGGCTAAGGACCCGGGTTCAATCCCAGCACCCACATGGCAGCTCACACCTGCTTGTAACGCCACTCCCAGGGCTTCTGACACTTCGCACAGACATATATGCAAAGCATGCATACAGGCAATACGCAATGAGCATAAATAAATTTTGAAAAATAAGAAAGAAATACATGCTAAGAACACCTGTATACCTTCTACCTAGATCCTCATGTCACTCAAATCTTGTGCTAACTGCCTTATGACCTAAGCTTATGAGTGCATTGCTTGTTCCTTTACTGCATGCGTGTGTGTGTGTGTGTGTGTGTGTGTGTATGTGTGATATATGTTTACGTTGCATATATACCTGCAATATATGTTCATATGTAAGACTTTCTCTAAGTCATTTCTACATAATTTCAATGTATTATACCTCCATACCTGTAAATTCTCTGATGTGTTATGGTTGGCAACTTTTCATGCCATCTTCCCTCTTGTAGCACTGGCTCCTGCTTGGGGTCTTTTCTCCAAGCTTCTCAGACTGTGTCCACGGCCTCTATGGTATTGCTATTTTTAGAAAAACAAGACCATACTCCCCCCCTTTCCATTGTGGCAATTTCTTTCTTTCTTTAAATGTATTTATTTTTATTTTATGTACATTGGTATTTTGCCTGCATGTGTAAGGGGTCAGATCCCCTGGAACAGGAGTTAGAGACAGTTGTGAGCTGCCATGTGGTTACTGAGAATTGAACCCAGATCCTCAGGAGGAGCAGCCAGTGCTCTTAACCACTGAGCCATCTCTCCAGCCCCCTTCTTCCCCCTTTTAAATGGAATTTGGGTTTGTGTTCTTGCAATTTCGGTTAGAATTATATGGTCTTAAAAAATTCTTCTAAAAGTTCTTAAAATGTGAAACTAGTATCTTATCCAAAAGACCAATTTACAGAAAATCTAGGTCAAAGTTGAAAGAACTGGTACAAGTTGAAATGGGAAAGAAAAATGTGCTATAGATCAACTTCCAAGAAAAATTTAGGTGCAGTGATTTTCAGTCTTTCCAGTTATTATAGATGTTTGATTCAGCACCTGATTTTTAAAAAAATGTCAGAAATTCTTGGTATTTAAGTGACCTTAACTGGTTTTCTCTGAGTCCATCATGACCTCTGCTTCCCAGAAGGCCATTGGTATCTTCATGGGAAAGCAGTAGGAGATTTTCTTCCAACCTCTGCGAGCATGTTCAACAAACATTACCAAGTTCTTTTTATCTGCCAGACGCTGGGCTGGGTGCTGGCAACACAGTGGAGACTAAAACACACTCCCTGCTCCACAGTTTATATTAAATGACAGAGTGGCAGGCCTGCCACAGCAGGCAGGCAGGCAGGCACTCCCACCGAGGGTGGCCTGCAGCTGTGCCTTTAGGGGAATGGCCTAACTGCATCCCCATCCCCTGAAGGCTGTCCCCACGGTCACTATGAGAGAAGCGCCCGTCTGTAAGAAAAATGCGGACTTGGCATTTTTGCTGTTCTGCTGCATTAAAAATGACTAACTCGCAATTTTTTCAGAGATGGTGTGATAAGATAGATTTCTTTAGCGTGGGGATTTCCAAGCTCTTGCACTTATTCTGTAGTCTGTGATCTGCAGCAGGGTCTCACTGTCTAAAGAAAATTGGCAACACTGAATTTTAGTTTATCTCTTTATTTGTGCATCTTTCCCAACAGTATGGATTAGTGTGTAAATATTATTGTAAGATAGGAAACCGTCTTAGGTTGCATTTCCATTTATCTCGTGTGTGCATGTGTTGAGGTCAGGGGCCATCTTGCAGGAATTAATCTTGTTTTTCCTCCATTTGGGTCCCGGGGAGCAAACTCAAGGTGTCAGGCTTGGTTGTGGACCCTGATGGAGGAAAAACTTAAATCTGAGTGCCAGACAACTTTTTTTTTTTTTTAAGAGTTATTTATTTTATTTATTGTGTATGAGTGCTTTATCTGCAGAGGAGGGTATCAGATTACATTATAGATGGTTGTGAGCCACCATGTGGTTGCTGGGAATTGAACTCAGGTCCTCTGGAAGAGCAGGCGGTGCTCTTAACCACTGAGCCATCTCTCCAGCCCCCAGACAAATTTTTAAAAAGAAATTCAATTTGAGGATTTTTTTTTTTACATGAATGAGTTTGTTGCCTGCGGGTGGGTATGTATGTATGTATGTATGTACGTACGTACGTAGGTATGTATGTACATATGTATACAACCTACGCAAGCCTTTGCCCACAGAGCCACAAGAGGACGTCAGATCTCGCAGAACTGAGTTTCAAATGGTCGTGAGCTGCCATGTTGGTGCCGGGAACTAAATCCTGGTCCTCTGCAGGGGCAGCAAGAGCTCTTAAGCACAAGCCACCTCTCCAGCGAGTCCAGCAGGCCGTGGTGACACAGGCTTTATTCTAGTGGAGGATCCTCCAGAGTTCATTTCATCCTGGGACTAAGACGTCCTGAGTTAGCTCGTACCTGCTGGGAAACATCGCTGGCCACTGAAAATACTAAAACTGAAGCCAAGATTTAAGATACCAATAATATGCTGAGAAGAATACAACTAAACTCTGTGTTCATTTCCACTCTCTGGGTGACGTGCCTTAGCTTGTACTTTTTGTTTGTTTTGTTTTCATTTGTTTTGTTTTTTGAGACAGGGTCTCTCTGTGTAGCCCTGGCTGTCCTGGACTCACTTTGTAGACCAGGCTGGCCTTGAACTCACAGCAATCCTCCTGCCTCTGCCTCCCAAGTGCTGAGATAAAAGGCGTGTGCCACCATACCCGGCTGTTAGCTTTTACTTTTATTATTGGGCCTATATGAACATTTAGGTTGCTGTATGTCTAACTTTGAGACAGCGCCCCTCTTACCACCTTCTAAACACTTTATTCCATCTGCTTCCCTCCAAATATAATAGAAACAGGACAAACTGAAGATCAGAAATACTGACCTGGAACGGTGGCACATACCTTTAGTCCCAGCCCTTAAAAAGCAGAGGCAGGTGGGTCTCTGGGAGTTCGAAGCCAGCCTCCTCTAAGTAGCAAGTTTCAGGCTAGGCAGGGCTTTATAGAGAGACTCTGTCTCAAAAACAAGCAAAGAAAACGGATCCAAGAGTAATTCAAATTCTGGTCCCTCCTCTTACCGTCCTTGTGACTCAAGACAGCTTTAGTGCTGGCAAGCTTTCGTTTTCCAGTGTGTTTTCCACTGGTTAGATCAGTGTAATTACAAAAGAAAGTTTTGTTTTGTTTGTTTGTTTGTTTGTTTTTTAACCATGAGTGCAGGGCTGGGGAGAAGACTAGACGGCTAAAGTTCTTGCTGTGAGAGACTAAGGATCTGAGTCCCTAGTGCGACCCCCACATAAAATCTGGGTGTGGCGCATGGTCCTGTAGTTGCAGCACTGGAAGCTAACGCAGGAAAACCCTGAGTGCTCACTGGGCATGCGGTGTTGGCAGTCAGGGAGCTAAAGGTTCTGTGAGGCACCTTGTTAGAAAAGCGATGTTGAGAGCTTGCAAGCGTACAAACACCCAACAAATCAAAAGCCCAGCCAAAGGAGGGAACACATGAGGAGGAGGCCTATTTCTGCTCCTGACATATGTTTTAAAAGTTGGTCTTGAAGCTAGGCGTGGTGGTACACGCTTTTAAACCCCAGCACTCCGGAGCCAGAAGCAGGGGATCTCTGTGAGTTCGAGGCCAGTCTAGTCTACAGAGGGAGTCCGGCTCAGCCAGGCCTACAAAGAGAAATCCTGTCTCAACAAAACAAAACAAAACAAAACAAAACAAAACAAAACAAAAGTTTGTATTGAACTAATTAGTATGGGTCAGTGGGTCAAGGCATTTGCCATACAAGCCTGTTGACCTGAGTTCAGTCCCTAGAACCACAGTGAAAGGAAAAAGCTGTCTCCTGAAAGTATCCTGTGACCTTCAAATGTGTGCTGTGGCACCCACACACCCACACACCCCTTATACACACAGAACTAGGCCAGTTCTCGGTTTCTTCTGTTGTTCTTGAGACAGGATCTTGCTGTGTAGCCCTGGGTAGCCTTGAACTCTTGATCCTCCGGCCGCAGCCTCGCCAGTGCCGGGATTGTAGATGTGAACTCACATGACGACTCAGAGAGACATGGTGTCTGTCTTTGGTTTTTTTTTGTTTTGTTTTGTTTTGTTTTGTTTGAGACAAGGTCTTGCTGTGTAGCCGGAGAAGGACTCGAATCCTCCTGCCCCTGCTTCCTGAGTGCTGCGGGTCCAGGCCTGTGCCAATATGCCCGCCCTCTCAGTTCTTCTGAGTTTCACGGGAACTCTTGCGATTTAGAGGCCAGAGAGGCCCCCATCTGTGATCTGAAATGACACCTGAACACATTCCCAGCATGCTTCTGTCCTGGTAGCCAGCATGCCCTTGCCCTCTGTTTCGATCCCTGCCGCCCCCAACCCTAATCCACCCCTCACAGCTGTGCCTTCTTCTCATCGACTTTCCTGCATGGAGCCGTGTTCACAAGTCTTTCTTACACCTGGGTCCACTTTTTTAAAAACCGTCTCCTTACGGTGTCATGGTTCCCTTCTCCCTGAAATCAGTGTTGCTTTTCAAGCAGGGTCTCACTGTGTAGCCGTGGCTGGCCCGGACCTCACCTGGTGAAGCAGACCAGACTCAAAAGCTAGCTTGCCCTCGGCCTCTTGAATGCTGGGACTGAAGGCCTTGCCGCCCCACCTCACTGCCGGGTCAGTGGCTCTACCCTGTTAGTTTAGTTAGCCACATGCCTTCCATCTTTGTGTGGGTGCTGGAGAGGCGTATGCTCTTCCTGCCACACCCTTCCACTCAGTCCTGCCTCCTGGCTCTCAGATCTTACGCCACATCCTTTCCTTGATTTTAAGACAGGGCCATACTGTGCAGCCAAGGTCTACCTCATAGTCTTCGGCCACAGCCTCCCATTACCAGGATTACGCACACACGTCACCAAGCCTGTCTTCCTTCCCTTTCTTATGCACCTGTTGCCTTCCTGGCCCTTGAAGCCTACCGCAGGTGTGGCGACACAGCTCAGTGCTAGAACACTCAGCGTGCATGCAGAAGGCGTGGGGGTGGGGGTGGGGTAGGGGATTGGGGGGGTGCCGGCAGGAGGGACGACGCATGGTCTGGTCCCCTGCACTGCAGTAGTGGCAGCGATGACGGTGACGATGGCAATGCTGATGAAACATAAATTACATGACTGTTTTAGCTTTCAGAACCTAGCTCTCCCCGTCTCTCATAGCTTACGGCTTTTGGAGTCTTGGCTTGACTATGGAGCTACACTTTGTCTTGTTTTCTATTTTGTGTTGATGTTATCCTGTAACAATAGATACTACGCAGTTTTCTCTCCTCCGTGCCAGTGCTGAGCTCCCGCTAAGTATCCGACGAATGTTTGTTTGTTAAATAATATTCATGACGGCTAGAAGGGCAGACATGCACGAGAGCACATGGAGGTGACTTTCACGGGCCTTCCGTTTGCCCCTAACTGATGCTCCCTGATGGTTTGCTTGCTCTGAGTGGTCTGGGGCTAACCTCCCCCTTCCCTCACTCTCACTGTTGGAGAGATTAGTCATCCTCCATGTGCTTCCCGGAAGGTGTTGTGCTGGGCTCTCTGGCGCCTCTCATTATCTGTTTATTCCTCATTTCTCCGGGCTCTTCAAGGTGAGAGGAAGCCCTTCCGTTTTGTTCTTAAGGACAGGGTGAAGTCAGAGCTGATTCTTTAGCAGCTGTATATGGAGAAGCAGATAGTTTGGGGTTTTTGGTGGGGGGCTGTTTATAGCACACAAGTTGCACTCTGATCTCCACATACAAGCCAGGGGACGCACATGCCCTAACACACACACACACACACACACACACACACACACACACATCATCATCCACGTGCAAACAATACTAGTGAATTGATTAACTAATTAAATATAGAAAGCTGAATGTTTCTAATTCTCTATTTCGACTTGCACGATGAGCTTGTAGCTAGCTGAACCCTGCACTGTGTGCAAGGTAAGGAGTGTTAGCGAGCAGAGGCTGCGGTCTCATGGCTTTTCCTGACACAGCCCTCACAGCGCGGAGACTGTTCCCCCCATCCTCAAAATAGAAAGTTTGCCTTTCTCTAAAATCTGTTAGGCCTTAAATGAAAGAACAGGTTCCTCAGCTGTGACTCTTGACCCTAAATCTAAGTATTTTTAATTAAAAACTAGGTTTTTTGAGTTTTGGTTTTGTTTTTTTTATTTTGGTTTTTCGAGACAGGGTTTCTCTGTGTAGCCCTGGCTGTCCTGGACTTGCTTTGTAGACCAGGCTGGCCTCGAACTCAGAGATCTGCCTGCCTCTGCCTCCCCCAGTGCTAGAAACACAGGCTCAAGCAGCTTTGCGCCAAGCTGCAAATGCTAGTTATTTTAACCTGAGGCGAAAGCAATGGCCTTGGCTTGCCTAGGGGTGTGTGTGGCTCTCTAGGAACATAAACAAAGGCACTCCGCTGGCCCTACCTCAGAGTGTAATTAAGAGAAGGAAGGGGGCAGGGCTGGAGAGATGGCTCAGTGGTTAAGAGTGCCACCTGCTCTTCCAAAGATCCTGAGTTCAATTCTCAGCAACCACATAGTGGTTCACGACCATCTGTAATGTGATCTCATGCCCTCTTCTGGCCTACAGATGTTCATGCAGGCAGAATACTGTATACATAATAATAAATAAATAAATCTTAAAAAAGAGAGAGAGAGAAGGAAAGAGCTGGGTCGAGGCTCATGGGTTATGTCATGGGTTCGAGGCCAGCCTGGGCTACATAATAAGTTGGAGGCAAACTTGGGCAACATAGCATGATATCCTATTTGGGGGGGGGGGAGCAAAACAAGGAAAGAAGGGAAGGCGGAGCAGCACCAGGCAGAGGGGACAGCAGACCACAGCTTCAGCCTCCAGCAGGAGAAGGAAAGGTAACCAGAGCTAAGGCTGGGCACAGTGATGCTGGTGACGCTTCTCTCACAGGAGCCGCTTTGGTCTTGTCTGTCTGTCTGTCTGCGTGGGCAGTGGTTCCTCCCAAGAAGACAGCATATCTGCTTTGAGGTTGTTAGCCGTCTGTGACATACCTGTCACAATGGCGCATGGACAGCAAATAGCACTGTGTGCAGATGGATTCAGTTCCATGTGGCAGGAAATCGTTGCTCCCACTGGCTCACCAAGCTGGGAATTGGTTTGTTTGACCACACAAGACTGGGCGTGGCGTGATGTGGGCCTGGTCTTGTACCACATTAACAGTGGGAGCTGGCCTTTTTGCTTCACTGCTGTGTGGTCCTTGGAGGGTTTGCACCCCAGGAATCCAGATGGTGGCAGGCTTGAGGGAATAGCATCCTGCGCACGTGGGTAGGTGCTGTGACGGTATCGCGTGGCATTTCCACCTAAGGTCCTTAGTCAAAGCTTAGTGACTCAGCTGAACATTCATTCTCAGCAGCCATGGCCCAGATTAAACTGGTACTACAATGCAAGGAGGGGAAACCCCTGGTTAGTCATTATATTATCAAGGGCCCAGGGTTATGGGTTCCTGGAGAGTAATACTGATTTGGCTTAGTGTTTTTACAAAGAGATAATTGTAAATGGGTCACAAAGGGCAGCTCTGGTTTCAAAGCACCACAGCTGCCCTGTTCCTGGCCCAGGAGCGGGAGCGGTGCAGGTGTAAAGTTGCCCGTTAGCATTCTTACCTCGCAGAGATCAACACAAGAGCTGGCCACAGAGGAAAGTAGCAGAGTTAGGGGTCTGAAAAGTTGCATGTTTCCGGGAGAAAAATCACAAAACACATGGGATGGCTTCTGTGATCTGAGTGAGGTGACAGGAAACAGCCTCTGGAGTTGGCAACATAGATGTCACTGCTGAGCACCGAAAAGCTGGTGTTGGTGGGAGATTGCTGCGAGCTGGTGTGGGTGGGGGAGTGCTGTAAAGGTCAGTGGCTGGAGGAGGCCCCAGCTATGAGAGGCTCTGCTGAGCGGAGAAAGGGTAGGAGTGCGGCAGGTTGGAGAGACACCACAGGACAGTGCCTGCCTGGGGGCTGCAGTGGATGGAATGCATGTGTCCATTCAGATGAGAAGGAGCGAACAGGAGCGGGAGGCCTGGAGATGCTAACGGGGAGTGAAGGGATGGCTTGGAGCTTAAGAGCCTGACTGCTCTTCCAGAGGACCCAGGCTCAATTCCCAGCACCCAGATGGCAGCTCACAACCATCTGTAACTCCAGTTCCAGGAGATCCGACACCCTCATTCATACAGGTAAAACACCAGTGCGCACGAAGTAAAAATAAAAAAATTTAAGATACTAACAGAGGGATTTGTATTTTAGAATTCTCTACAGAGTCAACTAGAGTCTCCCTTTATACATGACTTAAACTTTCAACAGCACATTGTTTTTTACTTGTGGGAAAGAGTTTATAATACTCTGTTTAGCGAAACATGTTGCCAGAGAAACTTGCATGCACTGGGGACATGTTTAGAAGCTATCCAGTTGCTAAAATGCTTTCCAAAACAAATACTTCATCAAAATAGTAAATGCCTGTAAAACGTCAGCACTTCGTTACAAAGGCACAAGAAACATGGCCCGTGAGCGCGTTCCCTGCTCTCCAGGCACCGGCTGCCATCTCAGTGGAAACAGCTCTGCCTCGAGCCATGTCCAGTGCAGGAGCTGAAGGGGGGGAGGCCTCGAGCATCCGAGGAGGCCACTCTTGTCACTGGAAAGTCCCGCGAGCCATATACAGTGCCAGGACAAACACTAGAAGCACTGGGGGCGACCGTTAGCTCGGATGGAATGGGTTCAAGTTAGAACACACGCGAAGCTCCCCAGGCAAAGGACTGTGTTCTGCAGGAGAAAAGTAGAGAAGTTGGTGTACTGGACCGGGCCGGTCCCGGAGCAGATGGGAGGAGCCCGGCAGAGCGCGTCTGCACAGTATCCCTGAACCCTGTGGCTTGGGGAAGGATATTGGATTAGGTTTTGGTTTTGTCTTTTCAAAATGAGAACTCACTGAAGGGTTTAATCAAGCAAAGCTAGGGCATCAGAGAGGTCGGTCTGGGTAGTCTGTGGGACCGTAAGGATGGCTGGAGGGGGAAGGTGAGATCAAGGACACGGTGGGGGCTGGGCTAATGGGCGAGCACGGGGACTGAGTGCCCCCCCCACCCCCCCACGCCCCCACCCCGTCCCTGTCGATCTGACTGAGCAGCTGGAGCCCTCCTTCTCGGACATAGTCTTTCATCGCTTTTACAGCTTGTGGGTTTTTTATTGTTATTTTATTTAATGTGTACGGGTGTTCAGCCTGCATGTATGTATATGTACAACGTGCCTGGTGCCCACGGCGTTCACAAAAGTGTTTCAGATCCCCCCAAACTGGAGTTACAGGTGGCTGTGAGTCACCATGTGGGTTCTGGGACTCGAACCCAGGTCCTCTACAAGCGCTCTTTTCTTTTCTTCTTTCTTTTCCTTCCCTCTTTTCTTCCTTCCTTCCTTTTTTCCTTCCATCCTTCCTTCCTTTCTTTCTTTTTTTTTTTCTTTTGAGACAGGGTTTCTCTGTATTGCCCTGGGTGTCCTGGAACTCACTCTGTAGACCGGGTTAGCCTCAAACTCAGCTCCACCTGCCTCGGCTTCCTGAGTGCTGGAAATAAAGGTGTGTGCCAGCACACCAGTCTATTTTGTTTCTTTTCTTTTCTTTTCTTTTCTTTTTTTAAGTCACCTAGATTTTGTCACAGTTGATCTTCATTTTCAGGTAATGTAAAATGGATTAATTTAAAGTTGTAAATCTCTGGCTGCAGAGTGAAAAAGAAGTAAGCAGCTTCATTCCCAGTAAAGTGTGCACGCTGTGGTCCCCCGTGTGCTGTTGGCATGTCCAGCCCCTAGCATGGACACGCACCAGGGTAGCCAGAGTCCTCACTTCTGAAATACCCCACTTTTCTTAGTGATGTTATATTTTCTACTCCAAGTCCTGGGCCTCTCTTACTACCATTTTCCATTTTCCCCACCTTTTAGAAGGTGGCCAGGCCGGGAAAGTGGGTAAGGAATTTAAATGGCAGAGCACTTGGTAAGACATTGACTCAATAACTTCTTGCAGACAAACCTGATTTTGCCTGTAGGGTGTCCCCCTCTTTGATGAATTACCTTGACCTTCTGTCAAAGCAAGGATTCTGGCCGGGAACCTCCGTGCCCACTGTCAACGACAGCATCTCTCCTGTGTGTGTGTAGCTACGGGCTGTGCTGTCCTGACTCTCCAACAATAGATACGCTCGCTCTAAAGCGGTCAGATGAGAGGTCCTTTCAGCACAGTGAGTCATGTGGCCCCTGACACAGCTGCTTAGCCCTGTAGGTGTAGTGTGAGGTGGCCATCGACAGGATGAAAGTGACCCAACCTGCAGCAGCTAGAAGGGCAAAGGCCGCTTCACCCTCCTGAACCTCGTGTGAGGCAGAAGGGGATTCTGCTCAGTGGGCACAGAAAGCTGAGCCGAGAAAGTCTTGTCTGTCTGTGGGCTGCGTGTAGGGACCATTCGCTACCCACTCCTTTCTCTAAATAGCCTAAGAAATAAGATCCCACTTCCTTGATGATGCCCCTCTTCTGACTGTTTAAAAAGAAAAAAAAAATTAATCAGTGATCAAACCTCGGGCTGGGGCTCAGATGGTGACGAGCCTGCCTCCCGCGCCCGCCTGGGGCTCTGGGTTCCATTCTCAGTACCAGGAAAATAAAAGAGACATTAAAGCGAGGGCATTCTGAAGTCTGGGGAGGACTGTCCCCACAGAGCTGTAGCCCAGCCCTTCCCCACAGGCCGAGTGTGCTGTGGTGATCTCCCGGGAGGAGGCGCTCTGCTTCTGACCGCTGTGGAATTAGCCACTCTGGACAGCGCCGGCCATGGACAAAGACCACCTGTCAGTCAAAGCACGTTAGAAGTGCTCCAGGCCACTCAGCCATGCTCCTTGCTTTCGGTATGCCACCCTAGTCTCTGATTTCATCCAGTTATTAAAGGTTATTAAAGGTCTCCAGAGCATAAAGCCTGATGCTGGCATTCTCTCCCCAGAATGTTATTCTAGGGGGAAAAAACCCATCTAATGGAAATAATTAAATTCTGCTGCACAGAGTGCCCATTCCTGGCATGTAGAAAATGCTCAGAAAATATCTGGCTGATCATACCATCCACTAATGTGAATATATACTACTGCTTGGTCATTGCTCTCATGAAGTTAAACATGAAGGAGTGGGTGAAAAAAAACCAAAAAACAAAACAGGCAAAGCTGGTATCCAACCAAAGTCCAAACCTTCTATGGCGTCTAATGATTTTAGCAACAACTCTGAGATAGTCTGTCCTTTCTCATGTCATCATCTATTTATGGAAAGAAAGAAAAAAACAAAACAAAACAAAATATTGGGAGCTGGTTCAGGGCTAGAACCAGGCAGGTGTTTGCTGGCTGATAATGTAGAACTTGTTTTCATTTATTGTAGAAAAATGCTAATCCAGAACATGGCTGCTCTGGTAGGCGATCACATCCAAGCATCTAGGTCTGTGTGATCCAGCTGGAATAAAAAGGTGCCTATAATCCAGGAGACAGAGGCAAACAGATCTGAGTTCAAGGCCAGCCTGGTATGTAGCAGATATCAAGAAAAGAAAAGTTTAGGTCCAGGCGTGGTGGTACATACCTTTAATCCCAAACAGTGAAGATAAAGGTAGTTTGTAGAAGGAAGCACCCATGTTTAAAAAGGCTGTTCAATTGAGTGGCAGAAAAGATGGCGAATCAGAGATTTGGTAGGATAGGATACACACAACTCTCAGGGGAAGAGAGAGGAAAGGGAAGCTATTTAAGTGGCAGTTTTACAGAAAGGGGAGGCAGTTTTACCAGGACTGTAATTGAGAGATGGGTTGCAGAGAGAGAACTCAGGTGAAGGCTGAATGAGCCAGAAAATGAGAAGCCAAAAGTTTAGAGCAGGTTGCTGAGTTAGTTTGAGGTCCAGCAGAGCAATTCCGGGCTGAAAGAAAAGCCAAATTAAATCAGTCAGCTGGGAGAGGAGTTTGAACCGGAACAGCTGAGTTGAGCCAGCCGGCCCAGAGCTCAGAAAGACCAAGTAAGGGTGAGCTCATTAAGCAATAAGTCTCAGAGGCTGAAATTACCTAGCCTGAGGTTAGATCGTATGGGAGCTAGAAGCTTCTAGAACTAAGCCTAGGTTAGTTAGCAGGAGGAGGCAGTCAGCCTCTCAGCCAACAACTGAGCCGGGAGAACAAGAGTTAACTCTTACATTTTATGAGCCCTACTAAGTGCCCAGCTTCTGACACTGGAACGAGACTTCCCCCTCAGGAAACTTTAACGAAGTTGTAAAAAATGAAATCTAAGAGAAGTGAAGGAATCTGTTTGAGGGAAAGCCCCCCCCCCCCATCTTTACATCAGTAAGGCCTTGCGTGGAGAGAGCATAGCTAGTCTAATGCCGTACCCTCCTTCATAATACACAAGGTTGCATTTCACTAGGGGCTTTTCCTCTTTTCCAATGGATTCCTTCTGTATTTTGGTGGTGGTGGTGGTGGTGTGTGTGTGTGTATGAGAGAGAGAGAGAGGTGACTGTAAATAACTGTTTACTCACTTTAGGCAGCTGTGGTGGCACATGTGCCTGATGAGCCAGCATTGGGATGCTGAGGCAAGTGGGACGGGAGCTGGGCACAGCCTGGCTACATAGCAGGACCCTAATAACTAGCTGCTAACCTAAAAATAACTCGTGCAATAAGTTTCAGCCCACACAGTACGGTGGACAAGTGTGTTTCACATTTCAGCAAGACACACACACACACACACACACACACACACACACACACACACACGTAACTTCAGCAAAAATTGCGACCTCTGCTGTTTCCGGTGGTTCTTTTAAAGCAAAAGTAGATCATGGCATATAGTTGGGCGTATAACAATTTAACCCCACCCAGTGTGTATTCTTTGTGTGGCAGTGTGGTACCACAGCCAGATTCTCACTTTTTCTAGCCATTCTATAGGTTAATTAGTTTTAAAAGGACAAATGTGTTGAGGTTTTATATCTTGCATATAGCTCCAGGCTCCCTGAGACCCAAGGCAGTAAGATTTAGCCCTGGCTTTTGGACTCAAGTGGATAAGATGGCAGATAATAACTTCAGCAGGTACCGTGCTGTCGGAACAGACAGTGTGTGCCAGCAGAGAGGAGCACGCAGCCTGTCCTCCCACAGCATGACCTAGAGGGCTTGATAGCAGAGTGACCCAGGGACTAGGTCATGTGCAGTGAGTGAGCCTTTCTCAGGAGAAGAGAGAAGGCGTTCCTGGCAGAAGGGACTCTGTATAGAAAGGCAGAGAGCTGAAAAGTGTGGCCAGCGTTCAGTGACATAAGGAGAAACCAGGCTCAGAACACGGTCCTCTGTTGTTTTAAAAGAAAATCTCAATCCTTCTGTTTTACCAAAAAAGACTCAGGAGCCAGATGCTGGGGTGAAAACCCACTAGCTCAGAGAGGCAGAGAAAGCACCCAGCTGACCTTCCTACTCAGCTCAATGTCCTGATGGAAAAGGCCCCAAAAAGGCTCAGCTGACAGCCCAGGAGGAAAAAAAAAAAAAGCCAAAAGCTCAAAAATCTAAAAACTTCTGTTTCTACAGGCCGTCTTAAATAGCTCTCAACTCACTCACAAAGGCCCTCCTGCTCTTTAATCTCCGTCACCTGGTTTCTTGCTCTGCCAACCTAGGGTTAACTTTATTAAATCCTGTGTACAGAAAGCTCTTGGATTAAAGGTGTGTGCTAGGGCTGAACCATACCTTAATTACCTGTTTACAATAAACAGTTCTTGGATTAAAGGTGTGTGTTAGGGTTCAGCCACACCAAACAAAAGGCAGGTTTTACACTTCACAATCTCAGGGATCACAATGGGATCAAATTTCCTACAACAAGAGAGCAAGTGTTTGAGCATGTGAGCCTGTGCAAAATATCCAATATTCAAGCCATAAGAGTTCAGTTCCATTCTGTTTTGTTGTTGTTGTTTGTTGTTTGGGTTTGGGTTTTTTTGGGGGGGTTGTTGTTGTTGTTTCCAGGCAGGGTTTCTCTGTGTATCCCTGGCTGTCCTGGACTCACTTTGTAGATCAGGCTGGCTTTGAACTCACAGAGATCCGCCTGCCTCTGCCTCCCGAGTGCTAGGATTAAAGGTGTGCGCCACCACACCCGGCTTCAGTTCCATTCTGTGTCTCTGTAACTTTCTGATGTTTAGTGAAATTACACTGACTTAAAAAAACAACAACACACAAAAAAGTGAAGACAAGGTCCTTGATTTTGAGGAGTTTCTGTCCAGTGGGAAATGGAGACGCAGGTTAGCTTAGTGCTGTAGTGGGCGAGAGTTGCACAAGTTTGCACACAGCAGGGACAGAGCATTGAGCCCAACCCAAGACAAGCAGAAAGGCCACTTTGGAAGGGAATGCGAGAGTGGGGGGTGGCATGAGCCACTTAGTGGCCTAGGCTTGTCCTGACACTGTCACAAATAGTCACAGCTGGCTGGAGAGGGAGCACTGGCTGCTCTTCCGGAAGACCCAGGTTCAATTCCCAGCACTCCCATGGTGGCTCGCAGCCATCTGTAACTGCAGTTCCAGAGGCTCTGACATCCTCTTCTGGCCTCAGGCACTGCAGGCTTGTGGTGCACAGACACACTTGCAGGCAAAACACCCACACACATAAAATAAAAACAAAATCTAAAATAAATAAGATGGTAATAACTAACCTTCATCAAATACACCCAGTGGGCCAGGTACTTCGGTAAATACTTACCCCACTGAAACAACCCTTCCCCGGCCTCGTTTGCCAGGGAACTTGCTGACACAGAGAGGTGACAGAGCCAGTTGAAGTTTGCACAGCCATTGGCAACACAAGAACCTAATCTTACTCCAGTTCATAGTGATGGATGCTGGGGGATGAGGGAGGGGCCAAGCTAGAGGGAGGAACGACTGTGGGCCGCGCTAGGGCGGTGGTAGAAGATGGAGGGAAAGGGGCTGTGATGGGCTGGTTAGGCATGAGAAACACCGGACCGCAGAGATGTCTGTTCTCACAGCGCAGACACTGGCGCCCAAGGCCAGGGTGCCGCCAAGACTGGGTCCTAATGAAGGCTCTGGCTTACATGTATGTGTCTACTGTTTGGTTTATTTTGCATGTCATTTTGGTGGTTTGGTTTGTTTGGGGACTTTGGGGATGTTCTGGCCTCTTTTTTTTGTTTGTTTGTTTTGTTTTGTTTTAAGCCAGGTATCAGTGTGTGATCAGCTCAGCCTCTCCTGTCTCAGCCTCCAGAGTCGTAGGTTTATCATGTGTGGGATACACCATGGCTAGCTTCTCCTCTCGGCCTCTTCTTACAAAGACCCTGACCTTCCCCATCCAAGGCCCTGACTGAGCCCTCAGTGCTTCCTCAAAGCTCAGCCTCCAACTGCAGTGACTAGCGCTTCACCACAGGAGCTGGGAAGGGACACACACTCTCAGTCCCTCGCGCAACAGCAGTTGTGGGAAATACTTGAGACAAATTGGCGACTGAGCTGGAGCGGGAGGGAGATGGAAGAGTTTATAAAGAATGCAGAAAGAACATCTGCGGGCTGAGCAGCCGCGGTGATAGTAAACAGAAAGGAAGTGCATGGAGGCCTCCAGGAACTAATCAGTGGTGCCCATGAAGAGAGGGAGTGGCTTGTGGGACGGAGGCGTGGCTGAAGCCACAGGTTGTATCCAATCCCTGAGGGAAGTATGGAAAGTGAAGAGAGGCAGCCCCGAGGAGGTGGGAAATTCCCCCCCCCCCCCCCGCCCCGCAATCGGAACGCCAGTGAGAGACTTTAGAATAAACATACATCCTGAATCCCAAAAGAGAGCATCGCCATAGACTCTGTGTGTCCTGTGTGTCTGCTCATAGGTGGCAAGTAGCCTTCAGATGATGCTCGAAAGGCCCAGAGGTGGCTTCACAGTCTCCTCAGAAGCAAGCAAGGAAGCGGAAGCCCTGTGCACTTTGTGACGCGTCCTTGCCTGGCAGAGAAAGGACAGACTCTGGGTCCTCAAGACTTTTGCCGTCAGTGGTTTTGACAGTTATAGCTAATAAAGCTGACTGTCTTGGAGTTTGATTTGTTTTTTGGTTTTTCTAGACAGGGTTTCTCTGTGTTATTTTGACCGTCCTGGACTTGCTCTGTAGAGACCAAGCTGGCCTCGAACTCACAGCAATCCATCTGCCTCTGCCTCCCGAGTGCTGGGATTAAAGGCGTGCGCCACCACCGCCCGGCACCTTCTTGGTGTTTGAAACGTGGTCCTTATTTGTTAAAAAATTAAACAAACCACTGAAGGAGAAAAAGGAGTGTCAGAATTCTTTTATATGTGTCTGGAGAGGAGTAGCAGAGAGTCATTGTGCTGGTTTTGACCAATGACAAAAACAGAACTGCTGGAGGACACGGAGGTGGGATGCGCTCCAGGGATTGGAAGGATGGAAATAGCAACGTTGTCAGAATTACCAGGATGCACCTTAAGGGGTTCTGTGGTGGGGGTGAGACAGGGTCTCCTTACACAGCCTTGACTGTCCTGGACATCGCCAGGATAGCCTAGAATTCGCAGGATCCGAGTGCCCCTGCCTCCTGCATCCAAGTGCTGGGACTAAAAAGGTATGCGCTCCCATGTCCAGCATAATGCTGATTTTTGTTTGTTTGCTTGTTTGTTTGAGACAGGGTTTCTCTATGTAGTCTTGATGTCCTGGACTCTGTGTAGACCAGACTGGCCACAAACTCAGATATCCTCCTGCCTCTGCCTCTGCCTCCCAAGGGCTGGGATTACAGGCATGTGCCACCGCATCTGGTTTATAATGCTGACTTTGTTGTTGTTGGTTGTTGGTTGGTTGGTTGGTTGGTTGGTTTGGTTTTTTGAGACAGGGTTTCTCTGTGTACTCCTGGCTGCCCTCGACTCACTCTGTAGACCAGGCTGGCCTCACACTCACAGAGATCTGCCTGCCTCTGCCTCCCAAGTGTTGGGATTAAATCATTGCCTGTCTTGCAGCACAGTTTTCAAAATCCACATGTCTTTACTGCTCAGCCTTGAGAGGTGAAGGAGAATAAGATAGGGAAGTCGGGGGCTGGAGAGATGGCTCAGAGGTTAAGAGCACTGTCTGCTCCTCCAGAGGTCCTGAGTTCAATTCCCAGCAACCACATGGTGGCTCATAACCAGCTCTAATGAAGTCTGGTATATACAGACAGAACACTGTATACATAATAAATAAAATCTTTTTAAAAAAAACATAGGGAAGTCGTATGTGGAGAGGTAGGGAAGAGAACTTTCTATAAGACAGAGATTGCTCACACACACACGTCTTTTTCAGACTCTCCTGTCTGTTGTTTTACCTTATATTTGGCCTGGAAGTAGTAGCGCACGCCTTTAATCCCAGCACTCAGGAGGCAGAGGCAGGCGGATCGCTGTGAGTTCGAGGCCAGCCTGGACTACAAAGTGAGTCCAGGACAGCCAAGGCTACACAGAGAAACCCTGTCTCGGAAAACCAAACCAAACAAAAAAGAACCTTATATTTGTATCCCTATTGCTAGCCTTGCCCATCAGAATTAGTGTCCATGGAGCTCAGGGGCTGTGTGCCCGTCCAACTATCCACACGTTAGGAAGAAACGTTCATTAGTGGGGCCTGTGCTATTGTCAGCTAACTCACTCAGCAGCTGTTTGCTGAGTGGCCTCTGTCTGTACGCACTGGGTGTGTGAAGTGAGGAGCTAGCAGGAAGAGCAGGAAGCTGTGGAGCAGGAGCGGATGAGACCGTGTAAAGACGAACGGGTGCCGGTGCCGTGCGAGATGCTGAAAGATAGGTAGAGATAAAGATGTAATCGCAGAGCTACCTACAAACAACATGCGCACATGTCTACAAAAACCCAATGTGCCATAGCACTTGGAAAAGAGATTCCAGTTGGAGGTGGTGGGTTCAGTTGGTTGGTTCCAGAGGGGAAGCGGCCTGTGGTCCAGCTTCGAAGGCTATCATTGCGCTGGGAAACAGCACGTGGTCCAGCTTTCAAGGCTATCATTGTCCTGGGAAGCGGCCCATGGTCCAGCTTCAAAGGCTGTGGTGCTGGCTTCGGAAATTCACGTATCTGTATGTCTCTCCATTGTCTTCCCTTTTATCTCCAACTGGAAAGTCTGAAGATGTTGACCATGGTGGCTTGAGACTGCGGACCACCACCCCAGAGCACCTTTCTGGAATCTTCTATGGACCTCTTTCCTCTCCTGTGTTAATTTGGTTAATTTTGGTTTTCATAGTGACATTTTGACTAGTTCCCAGCTTTGTGCATGGACCTTCCATAAGACGGCGTCTCGGTCTACAGCCCTCTTTCCACGCTGAGCATTTCCGTAAGAACCCCTGAGCCAGCCACAAGCCTAGTCACACACCTAAGCTTTGTTCAGTTAGATTCCAAAGGTCCCTATTTTGAAGCATTGTTTCACAGTGAATCCAACACGATTCCTGTTTTAAGCAGCACACTGAGAGCAACAGCATTAGTCCACAGAGGAGCTATCTAGATGTGCAATCCTGGCCATGTTTTTACTTTAAATAAAGCTGCTGTTCTGAGAATGAATCTCCTTGCTCTGCCCTTATCTCTACACAGCCCTACATCTTAGCACTGCTGTGGCGTCTCTAGACAGTAGTACGTTTCGGCGGCCATTCTGAGGAGCCTGCATCACAGGATACTGAAGTTAGTTGAGTCAGACTTGCAAAGAGCCTTCTCGGACATTCAGAGAGCCTTCAGACTAGTCTTCACACTCCGTCTTATAAGAGTCAGTTAGTTGTCTGAGCTGCCACACCAGAAGGCGGTTTCACCTACCTTGTTGGTAAGTCGCACTCACACAGCTAAGCCAGGACTGTCCCAAAAAACAGAAAGCAAAAGTGCCAGCTGCCCCACCCCCGCATCTGGAAACATCTGGTTCCTTCACAGCCGGCTCCCTCCTGGTAAGAGCAGGGCCTGCAAGGCGGCAGAGGCGGCCTGGTGAAGGTTTTATTATGTTTCACTAGACTCTGTAAGGCACAAGTATAGTCTCTGGAAGCCTCTGCGGAGGCATATTCTTCAATGTGGTTGTAGAGAGGGCAGAGGTGTGGGAGGATATTCCATTCAGCTTTCCCGGCCCCCTTGCCAGACCTAAGAATGAGGAAAGCTTGTTGGTTCCTTCCTTCCTCAAGTTTTAGAGAGTACTGTAGGGGTGAAAGAAAAAATAAAAAGCTAAAGGACTGCCAAGCCTGTGCTGTGCCTCTAATCCCCACACTCAGGAGCCTGAGACAGGAGGATTACCGGTTTAAGCCAGTCTGGGCTATATCAGAAAGCTGTATTTCAAAACTACACAAGCAGCCTCTCATGGCAGTGCATGCTTGCAATCCCAGCATGCCACACAAGGCTGAAACAGCCTATCATGACAGTGCAATCCCAGCATGCCACACATGGCTGAAACAGGAGGGAGCATGAGTTTGAGTCTATATAATAAGAATTTGTCTCAAAAAACCAAAAATAAAAATGGAAGAAGTGAGAAAATGAGAGCCTTCTTCCCAGAGCTGGAGCAAAGCGTTCTTAACACAGTTCAAGGTCTTGGGTTCTACTTTTGCTGCCATCACGCTGCGTAGATTCTTACTTTTTATTTTTTAAAAAAGATTTATTTATTGTATTTATTGCATATGAGTGCTTTATCTGCAGAAGAGGGCATCAGATTACATTATAGATGGTTGTGAGCTGGGAATTGAACTCAGGACCTCTGGAAGAGCAGGTGGCACTCTTAACCACTGAGCCATCTCTCCAGCCCTGATTCTTACTTTTTAAATGGTCCTGACAGACAGCCCAGTTTCTGTCAAGAAAGTGCAAGTCTGTGTTTAGAATCACTGTCACACTGAAGTGCTCTTTGCTGCTGCACCACTAAACAGCTAACCGACCATGGGGATACGGCACCCCTGGGCGGTCTTGGCACCCTGCGGCAGTTTGGCTCTGCCACGTGGGACTTCCTAATCCAAGTGTCTAGAACACCACTCACCCCATAGGCAGACAGCGCCATACTCGGTGATATTAGAGTCACCCTTGAAGTTCTAACACCCAGAATTCTGTCTGAAGCTCCCAAGACTTATCCCCCAAACGCCCCCACCCCTTACTGTCTGGGTATATGTATCAACAGGGCAGTTGCACGAGAGGTAGGCTCATGCCAAGGAGAGGCGCAGCTCCCACTAGTTTGCATCTGTTCGTGTGTGTGTTTGTGCTGCTGGGCTGTATCCAGTTCCTGGGGCACAAGCAGAGTGCCCTCAGCTGTATCCCCAGGTCTTTGGTAGTTTTTGAGACAAACATCTCATTAAGGTACCCAGGCTGCCCTTGGAGCCTGGGTGGACCTCAGCACCTCTCTCTCTCTCTCTCTCCCTCTCTCTCTCTCTCTCTCTCTCTCTCTCTCTCTCTCACTCTCTCTCTCTCTCTCTCTCTGCCCCTCATAGAGCTGGAATTGCAGATGTGTGTCCACTAAAGCATGTGTGTGTGTGTGTGTGTGTGTGTGTGTGTGTGTGTGTGTGTGTGTGTGTACCTCAGGTTGCTCTTGCTACGCCAGGAGCTGTTTTTGTTCTTCTTTGACAGTCCTAATCTTCTGCAGATTTAGACAGATTGGAAGATTTTCATTAACCTCTCTGTGGTTTCAGAACCACTAGGCACCATGCCAGCTTCCAAGAGTGGATCTTTACCCCATGGCTGAATCGTCCAAAGAAGTGTCTTCTTGGCTTTCTGTTTTATCTGGTTTTGTTTATGATGTGGGAGAGTGCTTTCCCACATTTAAGTTGTCAGACTGCATGCATCTTTGACTTTTTTACCTACCAAAATCAAAGGAAAATATTATACTGTGTACTTAAGAAATTTCCTTATAATTATACATTTGTACTTAAAATAAGGTTTTTAAAGGGAGTGAATATAGTCAAAATGCATTATGGATATATGTGAAAACTGTCCCAGTAATATTACATTATTGTATAGAATTAATATATGCTAATAGGATTTTTCTCCCACCTTGTGACTACCTTTTTCTAAATTCCAACTTAGAAAGAGATAAGGGGATGGATGGTCCAGTGGTTAGAGCACTGGCTGCTCTTGCAGAGGACCAGGGTTGGGATCCCAGCACCCATATGGCAGCTCACAGCCATCTGTAACTCCAGTACAGGGGATCCAATGCTCTCTTCTGTCCTTCAGGGGCACTGCACACACAAGGAACACTTATATACATGCAGACAAACACTTGTATACTTACAATTTTTTTTTCTTTTCTTTTTGTTTTTTTGTTTTGTTTTGTTGTTGTTGTTGTTTTGGTTTGGTTTTTGGTTTTTCGAGACAGGGTTTCTCTGTATGTATCCCTGGGTGTCCTGGACTCGCTTTGTAGACCAGGCTGGCCTCGAACTCACAGCGATCTACCTGCCTCTGCCTCCTGAGTGCTGGGATTAAAGGTGTGCGCCACCATGCCCGGCTCTAAAATAAAATCTTAAATAGACTTGCATAACGTATAAAACTTCCCTGGAAGCTGTAGGATAATTACCCATCATGTCTGTACTGTGATCCTTGTCTGTGTGCAAGCATCTACAGAAAAGGCCTAGTAAGGTGACGGTGACATAAGGATGACGTTTAGAAACCAGGACATGAGTGTCCTTCTTTGTTTTGTTGGTTTGTTTTCTTCGAGGCAGGGTTTCTCTGTGTAGCCTTGGCTGTCCTGGACTCGCCTTATAGCCCAGGCTGGCCTCGAACTCACTTGAGAGTGAGATTCACCTGTCTCTGTCTCCTGAGTGCTGGGATTACAGGCGTGTGCCACTGCGACCACAGATGAAAGCCGTTCAAGGTGAAGAAGTGAGCAGAAGAGTGCTTTCAGTCTCCATGACCCTGAAAGTTTCAAAAGCAAAAATAAATAAATAAATAAAATAATAAATAAATAAAATGCTTAGTGTAGTGACAGAGAAGGCTGCACACAAGATGTGCAGGAGCAAGGACCAAGGAGGAAGGTTTGAGTGGTCCAGCCGCTTGAATGTCACACACAGTGGGGTCCCAAGTGTCTGGATGCGGGTACAGATTAGACTAGCATTCACAGAAGTTTCTTCCAGAAAGCCAGTGATCACAAAATGAGAGAAAGTTACCTAAGGCTGAATAAAGGGGGAACCCCAGTTACGAAGCGAGCAGTTCCCGCCCCATCTGGTGACGTGTTAGCCGAGGAGGGTTTGAGTCATTGGCTCATTGCTCTTAATTGTCTGTGGAAGCTGAAGGGTTGCTTGCAGGCGATGCTCCTCCGGGTTCTCCCTCCCACTCTCTGTGAGTCATGAGAACCAGTACGCCACCGTCCTCCGCACACAAAGAGAGGGCTGTTGACCCGTCCGGGGGACGCGCTGGCTTGCTAATCATCTGTTCTTCCTTATAATCAGGCCCAGACGCTTGCAGACTTCTTGGCAGGTTACGGATCTGCCATAGAGGGGAACACGAAAAACCGAACTCACAGAAACGAAATGGAGTGATGGCGCGACTCCTCAGCATGGTGCTGATTCGGGCTGGAAAGCATCAGTTCCTTAGAGCCTCCGCGTATGTTTTCCTCCCCTACAGTTTTCGCCGACTTAGTTACCCGTGTTTTCTGCTCTTCCTGCATCAAAGTAGAGAAAGGCTCCGTACCCCGTAAGAGCAGGGGCGTCGGGGGCCCTTGCAGGGCTGCTCAGGGCCAGCTCCTGGCACCCAGGCAGGGCAGGCCCTCAGTGCCACCGTTTTCTCAGGGCCCTCATCTGTGAACCGAGCATAAGAGCTACCTCACAAACATCTGTAGAGGCCACCCAAATTGGTCTATTTTGGGTGCCAGGTTACTGCCTAGCATGCCACACCGCAAGGCCAGGTGTGAAGTAAGACCCGTGTGTCAGGACAGAACCTCTAATTACGGAGTTAGCAGCGCTACAAAGTTGGCGGATAGAGCTGGTGTTTAAATGTATCTGTGCCAGCGCCCCATAATCACATACCTTCTAGGACACAACTGTTTTTGCTGAATTCAGAATTATAGACTTTTATCAGCCTCTTTTTTGCTACTTAACGCAAGGCCATGGCCTAAGCTGAACTGTTTTTTGTTTTTGTTTTTGTTTTTTGTTTGTTTGTTTGTTTTTCCTTTGTCCATACCATGAATGAGGTTCCTAAATGCCGCAATGAATTACACACGGGTTTGGTTTATTGGTGGTGGTGGTGGGGTGCTCTCAAGACAGGGTTTCTCTGTGTAGCCTTGGCTGTCCTGGACTCACTTTGTAGATCAGACTGGCCTTGAACTCACAGTGATCCTCCTGCCTCTGCCTCCCGAGTGCTGGAAGCACAGGCATACACCATAGCTTCTAGCTATGTTTGGTACCTTTACACAAGAGATACCAGTTTTTTTAATGTCCTGAGGGCCAGAAGTCCAAACTCAAGGTGCCAATTGGGCTGGTCCCTCCAGATTCTGAGGAGACGCCTCTTGCATGTCTCTGGGCTGCTGAACACTGTTGGACGCCCTTGGCCATGTCAACGACTGGTCCTCCATCACTCTCTCCTCTCTCTTCCTCTTCATAAGGACCTTGCTCGCAGGCTTCTTTATTAACCAATCAGAGATGATTGGGGAGCAATGTTTACAGAACATCGATCAGTGATCCAGACGACGTCTACACCCAGACTGCAACCAGATCTCAGGGCACAGAAATTGGCATCTGAATACATAGCGTGTCAGGAAGCAGGCCCAGCCTGTACCCCAGAGGCTCACATCCACAAGGTGGCCTCCAGAGACAAAAGGTTCTGCGACCTCGGAACCCTCCCAGCTGGGAACAAGTGGTTGAGCACACGAGCTGGGAAGGGACAGGCCACATTCAAATGACAGCAAAGCATAAACTGGACCAAGTCACTGTTGCCCAGGAAACTGAACCCTACAGTGGCCTCTTAGCTAACCCGAGCCACCACCTATAGTCTCTGTGGCCTACAGGCTAAAAATGGTTCTTAACAGTTTACATGGCTGAAAATAAGCAAATTGATTGTGGAGAGGTTTACCAAATGCACATTTCAGGGTTCATAAGGAAAGCTATATTGGGCCATCGCTCCTTCCCTTGAGTGTTGTCTGTGGCCACTTTGTCCCCTCCACAGCAGAGGTAAGTAGTTACGGCAGATAGTATTTTGTGGTCCAAAAAAAAACTTAAAATGTTGCCAGGTGTGGTGGCACACGCCTATAATCACAGCACTTGGGAGGCAGAGGCAGGCGGATCACTGTGAGTTCAAGGCCAAAAACAAAACAAAAAAACAAAAAAACTTAAAATGTTGGTTCTTTGGCCCTTGCCAGAAAATATCTTTTTATTCCAGATGTGGAACAGTGTTTGATTTTTTTTTTTTAAATGCCCCAGTTTATACCCTAGTTAGATTTGAGGAAATTAGGAGCTCACTGTGAAACAGCTCAGGCTTCCTCCTCCAAACCATGAGCAAGGTTCATGTCCCCCGCACAGCACAGATGCTCCATGGCTGAATGGGCCAGGCTGGTTAGCCACAGACATTGTAAGCAGGACGCTGTCATCAGCGGTGCTGAGAATCTGTCTACATCGCCTTGCATTGCTGCCACACAGCCTCAAAGCTCATGGCCCTGGAAAGAAGTCCTTGGTTGGCCAGACCCAAGTCATGTGACCACACCTCTGTAGTCAGAAGGTAAGGGAGTAACAGGTGACAGGGTATCACTGATGGAGGTTTGGCAGCCGTGCCTCCCACAATGGCGCGCACTGGTTCATACCTTTCATTCCAGCTCTCAGGAGCCAAGCAAGTGAACTTTGTGAGTTTGAATGAATCTGGCCTACATAATGAAGGCTGCACAGTGGGACACCTATCCTGGCCCCCCCCACCTCTTTTTTAAAAAGAAGTTTCTCAGAAGTCCCCTCCTCACACCCACTGAATCAGAATGACAATTTTGACAAGTTCCACAGGTGATCTTAGGTGTATTCAAAACTGAAATAAGCCGGGCACACTGGCGCACACCTGTGATCCCAGCACTCAGGAGGCAGAGGCAGGCGGATCTCTGTGAGTTCGAGGCCAGCCTGGTCTACAAAGTGAGTCCAGGACAGCCAAGGCTACACAGAGAACCCCTGTCTTGAGAAACAATCCCCCCACCCCACCCCCAAACACATACACAAACTGAAGTAAGCTGGGTGTGGTGATACACGCCTTAAGTCCCAGCATTTGGGAGGCAGAGGCAGGTGGGTAGCTTCAAGTTTGAGGACAGCCTGGTCTACAAAGTTAGTTCCAGGACAGCCAAGGCTACACAGAGAGACCATGTCTCAAATGGAAGGAAGGAAGGAAGGAAGGAAGGAAGGAAGGAAGGAAGGAAGGAAGGAAGGGGGAAAAGGAGAAAAAAATGAAACAAAGTCCTCTATTGTCTGTTTTTCAGGCAGTATTATGCAGTGAAAGGAAATATTCAGACACTGTAGGTTGTGCTTTTTGACATATGTGACAGATCTGCCTGAGCACCTACTCGCCTAGCTTATGTCTGCTTCTCAGAGCTTCTTCCTGTTTAAGCCATCAGATTAAAAATCTCCACAGTCACAGCATTTCAGATGGCAGCCCCGGAACCCCAGGCAGACAGCAGACAGTGGCCCAACTTCCGTTCCTGCCTCCTGTTTCTGCTGCCTCGAGGCAGCACAGAACACAGTGTTTATACCACTGGGTCCACTGAGAAATGGCAGCCGTGACTATGCGAAGGTTCCGAGCAGTTTCAAAAGTTGAAGACTGTAGCTGATAGGTCCTTAGAAATACGACTTTGCGGAGCACTGTCACTAGTGGCCATGACAGGGCCGTCTTAGGGAAAAGAAGATCTCTCGTAGTTGTCAGAAACCTACCAAGATCTAGCACTAGACAGTGACCAGCTTTGTGGATATGCACTGACATGGTCATTTCTCTGCTTTTTCTTTAAGAATATATACATTTTGGGCTGGAGAGATGGCTCAGTGGTTAAGAGCGCCTCCTGCTCTTCCAGAGGTCCCGAGTTCAATTCCCAGCAACCACATGGTGGCTCACAACCATCTATAGTGAGATCCGATGCCCTCTTCTGCAGATAAAGCACTCATATGCAATAAATAAAAAATAAGTAAATCTTAAAAAAAAAAGAATATATACATTTTAATTGAACTTAATTAGTTTCAACAGCTAAAATATTCTGGCCACATTACACCTGTTACTAAACTAACCCTTATTTTATTCTGTTTTGTTGAGACGCTGTCTCGCTGTATATAGCTCAGGCAGGTCTACAGCTCACTGTGGCGACCCAAGCTGCTTCCAAATTAAAGGCAATGCTTCCGCCTTGCCCTCCTGAATGCTGGGATCGCAGTTACGAGCCACACCATACTCGGCTTTAAAATAAGCTCTTTATTGAAAAATTGAGATAGGTCTGTAGTTAATCTTTTAATTTTTATTGCCTTGTAAATTAAAGGGCATTGTTATAAAGTGGAAGCCAGCTCATAAACAGCTTAACCAGGTTGTTAATGATGCACTGGATACATAAAGCCCTCAGACCATGTCTTAGCAGCGGGACTTCTGAGTCTCCACTTCATTGGCCTCTGACCGGTCAACACCGCCACTGATAGCGCTAAAACGAGGATCCTACGTTGCTTTGCCTCAGTGCCTAAATACAGAATTATAGAAAAAATAATAATAATTCTGTTCACTTTGAAGTACTATAATGCGACAATTGAAAGAAAACGTTTATGACTAGCCAGGAATTATCTGTATTAGCCAGAGACACCCTTTCAGAAATTAAATTTGTGGGGATTTTCCACTGCTCTGTAAACAGAAAATGTCTAGATACCACTATAAATACAAGAATTGGGCCGTGAAGCAGATCTTTTAATCTCGCACATAACTGCCCTTGGAATGCTGGGTAGCGGACTCCTTGTGAATGCAGGTGCCACCTGCGATGTCTGTTTATCTCCCGAACTGTACAGTCAGCATCTGGGATCCAGCTCCTGTGTGGCCTTGTCATGACCACGCAATGCAGCCGTCTCTGCTTTGCGGAGCCAGTCCCTGTGGTTGCCTAGTGCTTTCTAGAAACCTCTTCAGCTTCACCTGTGGGAGATGTAGCAGTGTAGGAGCTAACCCAGGAGGCCAAACCCTTCCTGCCTCATGCCTGAGCTCCAGGCCAAGCCATGCTCTTCCAAGTATCCCTCACCAAGAATGCCGCCTCACACTTCGGTTTTATCCACTTATGTATTAGCAGGTGCTAGTGGTCAAACTGAGGTCCTCATTCTCCTTAGGCAAGCCCTCCGCCCCTGTGCCCTGCGCCCTGCACCCCTGCGCCCTGCACTACACCTCTGGGCCCTCGGTCATCTTTAAATGTGGTGACTCTGTCCTCACCTCTCCAAGGATGCATATCTTGTGTCTCTTCCCAAATCCTTTCACTGGTTTGGTTTGTTTTCTTTCTCAAATTCCAGAAATATGTCGTTTATACTTTTTTTAAGTGCAATTGTTCTTGGGAAACAGTTATGACTATGTACATATGTACAAGGATTACTCTGATTTAGAAGTTTGTGTATAAGTCACTATAGCAACTCTCACAGTAGTTTAGGGTGGATTATATGGACGTTTGTTTCTATAAAGTATAAATCCCATCACTTAGGAGGTTAAGTCAGGAGGGCCATAAATGAGATCCTATCTCAAAAAAAAAAAAAAAGAAAGAAAGAAAGAAAGAAAAAAGAAAGAAAGAAAGAAAGAAAGAAAGAAAGAAAGAAAGAAAGAAAGAAAAAATATTTTTAAAAATCAGCAGTATAAAAAAAATATGATCTGGGCATTGGTGGCGCATATCTTTTTTTTTTTTTTCTCTGTGTAGCCTTGGCCATCCTGGACTCACTTTGTAGACCAGGCTGGCCTCGAACTCACAGCAACCTTCCTGCCTCTGCCTCCTGAGTGCTGGGATTAAAGGCGTGTGCCACCACGCCCGCCTCGGTGGCGCACATCTTTAATCCCAGTACTCAGATGGCAGAGGCAGGAAGATCTCTGTGAGTTTGAGATCAGCCTGGTCTACAAAGTGAGTTCTAGGACAGCCAGAGCTACCTAGTGAGCCCCTGTGTCAAAACAAACAAGAATGTAAACTCATACGCAGGTAACTTCATACTGGCACATAGCTGACGCCGCGTCACCCTCTCACCACACCTCTATCTTACTATGACGCTGGGAACCACTCACCGGTGTTTCACTCTAGCTAGTGACTGTCACTCTTGGGAATTCAGTTTTAGACGTGTGGATCCCAGGCTTCCCTCTGGGTTGCTGAGACCCATCAGCCTCGGCCGCCGTCTCCTTGAAGACAAACCCTGCCCCTCTGCCCTCCTGTTTCTGGACCAACACGTTTACCTATATGAACAGAGGCCAGCCCAGATTTATAATCCTGGCTGCTCCTGCTTCCCCAGGAGAAAACGGAAGTGAGGTCAGCTCTTAGCTAGGCCTCCGTACACTTGGATTTTCCCTCCGCAGGCTCCTCATTCTCCGTGCAGGGGAAGAAGTGAGCTTTTGCCTCACCCAGGCCCTTCCCAGCCCCCCACCCACCCACCCCAGGAACCTGTTTTCACTTCTCAAGTGGCTCCATCTCTTCCGTTCCTGGGTGGGCTAACGTCTTGTGCCAGCATCTCAGTTCCAGCCATTGATTGGCCTGACTCTGCGGCACTTCAGACTCAAGCTCCGGGGAGGCTGCCGCTCCTGGTTGCCCCACTCCTCTTACTTTTTAGCAATTGCGTTAGTTCATAGGTGAGAAGGATAGATACATGTTGTTTACATTTTTCTTTTTTTTAAACCGAGGCCTATCCCTGCTTCCTAATCAATGCCTGTTTGATGACTCCGCCCACTGTGGATCACCTCCCTCAAGAGGGTTTTTGCCAATGCTTTGCCTTTCCTCACACAAAAACATCTTACTTTGTGCCTCAGTGTTGTGAGATCCTGAGGTCCACCACGACACACTTTACCGAGACAGAGTCTCTCTGTGTAGCCTTGGCTGACCTGGATTCATTTTGTAGATCAGGCTGGCCTCGAACTCACAGCGATCCGTGATCCGCCTGCCTCTGCCTCCCGAGTGCTGGGATTAAAGGCGTGCGCCACCACACTAGGCTCACCGCACACGTCTTTTGACTTCACAACCCCACTTCTTCCTGCCCCTTCTATTTACTGTATTCTAGCATTTTCCTGGAAAGCCAGGTTGGAGATCCCACTTCCTTACTCATTCAAGAAATCCTTACCGATGTAGACTTTGGGGCTGCAGGGATAGTCACAGAGCACGCTGTGCCCTGCCAGAGCCCACAGGACCCAAGGAGAGAGAAGCAGATCACGGGAGAAAATGCTACACGTAATTGCTGTCTCTGACGAGAGCTGTGAGAGCCCCCTCAAGGGAGGTGCTTCTAGTATTGGTGGCAGGGACCACCTGACACCCAAATCACGCATTGGCCTGTGTGTCACACCAAGCTGCCTTTCTGACTCTTTTCAATAAGCGATTTTGATGAATGACTGTGTATCCGTTTTACTCATACTCTTAGCTTTTTAATCATTGTCACTCACAAGCCCTTCTACAATCTGCCGCTCCCAAGTGGAGATATTTTTAGCCTTTTAATAATACAGTCTCCTTAGCTCCCAATTAGTATTTGAGTAGTGACTTGGGCTCTAATACATATTTGCAGATGCTGAGCTCCCTTCTCAGACTGAAGCAGGCACAGATGCTACAGAATCGCAGGTACCCATCTATTTGAGTCTGAACTTCACCCACTTTCTTAACACTCAGATTCACCTGTGCCCCCCCCCCCCAGTGTAGCTATCTAAAGTCAGATGCCGTGCATTCGTGTAGGCAGCCTACGCACAGCATTCCCATGAGCACATCCCTTCCTGGTTCGCCATATTGATGCGATTTGGATACAGTGCGTGGTTGGGTTCCCATCACTCGACAGTTTCCACAAGTTGCTTAAATCCTCTCTCAGAGAAACAAAGCTAGTAAGCGGACATGAAAACTCGGTGCGTCTGATGAGGCTTGGTAACTAAATAGCCCACCGTCTGCACACGGGCCACCGTGGAAGCGTGGCGAGCTCTCCCGTGGCCAGCTCCCATAGCTGTCCTCCAGGCACACAAAGCTTGTCGGGAGCGATCTGAGTGATCTGAGGCTGTGATTCTCTACAGTGCTCAGTTTGTCCCCACCTCATCCTATGATATCTACCACTACTGGTGATGTTCTGATCCTCAGTACTGGGTTGGTGCATCCAGCACGTCATGACTAGAAGCTAGCTACGAGCATCGCTGACCACCAGCTAAGGTGTGAGACAACATCCCTCACTCTAGAGTGGCACCACTGAGGTTGGGACATCCTGAGCTCAGGGACAGTAAAAAATGTTAACAATTCAACGATGTAAGAAAGAAATTCTTAGCTTGGCGTGGTGGCGCATGCCTTTAATCCCAGCACTCGGGAGGCAGAGACAGGTGGATTACTGTGAGTTCGAGGCCAGCCTGGTCTACAGAGTGAGTCCAGGATAGCCAAGGCTACACAGAGAAACCCTGTCTCAAAAAAAAAAAAGAAAGAAAGAAAGAAAGAAAAGAAAAAGAAAAAGAAAAAGAAAGAAAGAAATTCTTCTCATCCTAAAGATTCTTCAAAAAGTGTTTTTTAATTAAAATAATAATAACCTGTGGACTCAGAGGCCACAGGTAATATATGTTAGGCTGTCATCTAGCTTGCTGTAAATACCCACTATGGGCAAAGTAAACTCCAGCAATGTTGGTTCTGCCTCAAGGTTTTCATCCAGTCTGGACTGGTGCTCTCTAGATGTCAGCCTGTCAGGATGAAGGCATGGCGTGTGGCATGGTCTCTGGGCCACCCCAAGGTCCCTGGTGGTACCGAAGCTTGGAATTTCCAGCTATTTCCCAGGGGTGCTAATGAATCTGGCTCTAGTCATACTTAAAAACCAGAGTTTAGTAGCACACATCTTTAATCCCAGCACTTGGGAGGCAGAGGCAGGCAGATCACTATAGTTCGAGGCCAGCCTGGTCTACAAAGTCCAGGACAGCTAGGGCTACACAGAGAAACCATGTCTTGGAAAAGAAGAAGAAGAAGAAGAAGAAGAAGAAGAAGAAGAAGAAGAAGAAGAAGAAGAAGAAGAAGAAGAAGAA
>OU015754.1:2401334-2412772 GCA_907169655.1 Acomys percivali
CACACACACACACACACACACACACACACACACACACACACACACACGACTGCCCATGAGCATGTGATCCTCTGAGCTGTTTCAGACTCTGAGAGCAAGAAAGCATCTCTGGCCTCTGCCTCCTAAGTGCTGGGATTAAAAGTGTGTGCCACCACTACCCAGCCTAAAAATAACTTTTTAAAAGATGATTTATTTATTACATATACAGTGCTCTGCTTGCATGTACACCTGCACACCAGAAGAGGGCACCAGATCACATTATAGATGGTTGTGAGCCACTATGTGGTTGCTGGGAATTGAACTCAGGACCTCTGGAAGAACAGCCAGTGTTCTTAACTGTTGAGCCATCTCTCCAGCCCCCTAAAAATAACTTTAAATGAGAAAATTTCGCAAATGCTCATATATTCAACAACACTCATAAGCATTGAAAACATGATGCTATCAGCTGGGCGCGATGGTGCACGCCTGTAATCCCAGCACTCAGGAGGCAGAGGCAGGAGGATCTCTGTGAGTTCGAGACCAGCCTGGTCTACAAAGTGAGTCCAGGACAGCCAAGGCTACACAGAGAAACCCTGTCTTGAAAGGAAGGAAGGAAGAAAGAGAAAACATGATGCTAACAAAGAAGAAGAAGAAGACAAAGAAGAAGAAAAGAAAGAGGAGGAGGAGGAGGGGCCAGGAAGGCGGGAGCTAGAACAGGTACCAGCTGCTCACAGGCTTCAGGGTGGCGATGTGCTCAGGTTGAGTGCACAGAGCACTGAAGTTTAAATGGATACATTACAATCCAGAGCACAGCTTGGAACTGAAGCTGTCTCGCAGTCTGTTGGCCAGGCCACAGTCATGGCCAGCAGAGACACCAGTGCCCAAACTCAGAACTGCCTGAGACACCAGTGCCCAAACTCAGAATTGCCTGCTAATTGCTTGGAATAGTATGCCAGAAAGAAGAATGCAGTGCATCCTCGTGTGTGTGCATGTGTGTGCATATGCATGTGTGTGCTTGCGCGCACGCATGTGTGAGTGTGTGTGCGTGTGTGCCCAAGAGCATGTGCCAAATATGTGTGCGGTACATTCTCATGTGAGTGGGTGCACATGCGTGTGCGTGAGTGTTCATGCATATGTGCACGCGTGTGTGTATGTGCCCAAGAGCATGTGCCGCATACGTGTGCACCTGTGCCTCATGCACTTGTTCAGGCCATGAGTGTGTGCTGGGGCCCACAGAGTCCAGGAGAGACCATCAGATCACCAAGAGCTGGGGTTACAGGCAGTCGTGAGCCACCTGACTTGGGTGCTGGGGACTGACCTGGGGTCCTCTGGGGGAGCGGTGTGTGCTCCCAAGGTCCCCAGCTCCTGGGGGCAGTCTTTTACTTCCTGAGAAACAGGTGCATCTGGAGGAAGCGCTGTGGAGACTGATGGATGATGACGTGCCTGGCAGCCGGCTTCGCAAGGGAACAGGCTGACAGGAGCACGTGAGGGACTTGAGGGTACGCTTCAGACACCCTTAGCAACACAAAGGGTGAGTAAGCAGCAACAGCAGGAACTCTGAGTCACGCAAGCGACTCAGAAGGAGGCAGGGAGGACTCTGAGTGTGAGGGACAGGTGAAGAACACAGCCTGCCTGCCTAGATCGTCCTCTGCGTGTGTGCAGAGAGAGACACACACAAGAGTCGGCAGGAAGAACTGGAGGAAACCAGAAAGCATGGACTGTAGCTTTACCTTTGCCAAACCTACCTCCCTTCCAACCCCACCGACCCTAGATAGGAGAGAAAAGAGGGTTGTGGAAACTGGGCAGGTAGACCTTTTTGGACTCAGTTCCTGGCATTGGTTGCCCTGGTGTAGTCGGCAGGATTTCAGCAGACCAGCAATTCCACCAGAGTTGCTGCTGGAACATGCTGCTGAGCTACGACGTTCAGCTTATGAGTGCCAGCCCCATCATCGCATCTGGGTTTTACGTAGTAATTGCTGAAGATAGTTTATGAGGACCTACACACACCTTAGCCTCTGCAATGTCTTTAAAAAAAAAAAAAAAGGAGGAAGAGAAGGCGGCGGCACCTTCAAGGCCTGACTGGGCAGTTTATCAAAAATTGTGTCTCACATTGAAGGGGATTGTAGAACTGTAGACAGTTCACGAAAAGACTTCCTCTAGCGTATCCCAAGGCCCTAGGATGGCAGAGCGGGCCGCGTGGACGAGAGAAAGGCCGGATGCCTGCTGCTCTCATGTAGCCTCCCTACCCACCCTCTGCTCTCTTTTCTCTCCTCATTTCCTCCTCTTCTGTGTGTGTGTGCGCACACACGTGTGTGCGTGCGTGCATGCATGCGATAAAGTCTCTCTTTGAGCCCAAACTCCTGCCCCTCCTGCCTCCATAGCACTGTGCTGGGATCCTAAAGCTCCACTTAGACCGACGTGAAGGTGGCCTGCTGAGTGGCCTCGCACATCGCTTCTAAAGCAGGCAGATTCAAGTCCTGGCCCCGTCAGTTCCTGCCTTAAGGACTTTGCGAAGGTAATTTAATGTTTTGTAGCTTCTGTCTGCAGAAGGCTCGGAGGTTAAGAAGGCTCAGCAAGGGGCTGCCAAGGTGACTTGGTAGTTAAGAGCGCTGCCTGTTCTTACAGAGGACCTCGGCTTGCTTCCCAGCACCCGCATGGCAGCTCACAACCATTGAGTAACTCCAATTCCCGAGGATCCAGTGCCCCAGTGCCCTCTTCTGGCCTCCTTGGGTACTGCATGCACGTGGTGCACAGACAAACATGCAGGCAAAACACCCAAGCACACTAAAAAAAAAAAATTTTTTTTTAAACATTGCAGAAGAAGGGACTGAGGCTACCCGGGCGTGGTGGCGCACGCGTTTAATCCCAGCACTCAGGAGGCAGAGGCAGGCGGATCTCCTGAGTTCGAGTCCACGACAGCTAGGGCTGTTACACAGAGAAACCTTGTCTCGAAAAGCCAAAAAAAAAAAAAGGGACTGAGGCTAAGGTGGGTATAGGTCCACCCTCCTACACATATGTTTACTTATTTTATTTATTTATTTGTTTGTTTATTTATTCTTAGAGAGGGTCTCTCTATGTAGACAAGCCTGGCCTCAAACTTACAGAGATCTGCCTGTCCCTGCCTCCTAAATTCAGGGATTATAAGTGGGTCACCATCCATGCCTGGCTTTCTTATACAATGCAAGTTTTGGTTTCTTTGTAAACTCAGTTGTATTATGTAAATATGTTTTTGTTCTAATCCTGAGTGTGGGATTTACTTTGAACTTTAGCTTATCGATACCTGTTGTCTCGTGAGGGGCGTGGCTTTTGCCAGCTGATACTGGCGTTCCTCCTACAGCATGCTAGAGGGGCGTGGCCTAGGAGCACAGAGTGCGATGTGGCATACTAGAGAGGCGTGGTCTAGGAGCACAGAGAGAGTATGGCATGGCATGCGATGTTGGTGAGTGCTGTGTAGCACTCTGAAGAGACCAGAGACGGATGATGTGGAATGAGTGAGATGCTTAGGGGCTCAGCAGCTTGGAGGTGACCAGTATAGCCCAAAAGAACCCAATTGACCCTAAGCAGCTGGGAGAACTGAAGGGGCCCCCTCTCCCCACTAACTTTCTCTCTCCTATGTAGGGTTGGGAGGTTGGAAGGGAACTTGACGCCTAAACACCCCAAATAAAAGTAGAGCTTAAAGCTGGGCGCGGTGGCCCATGCCTTTAATCCCAGCACTTGGGAGGCAGAGGCAGGCAGGTCACTGTGAGTTCGAGGCCAGCCTGGACTACAAAGCGAGTCCAGGACAGCCAAGGCTACACAGAGAAACTCTGTCTCAAAACCCCCCCCAAAAAACAAAAACAAAAAGAAAAAAGAAAAAAAGAGCGCTACACTCTTATTCTTCTTAACATGTACTAAAGTGGGGTTTTTTTTCCCATAAACTTTATCAGTGACCAAGGACAGTGGTACAGTGCTGTCTCACAGGCAGGTGTGAGCCCTGGCCTCCAGTTCTCACCCCCAGTGGGCGGACCCTGTGCTCTTGTCAGCCTTCAGTGTGTTCTTTCTTGCTTGCTTGGTTGGGGTTTTTGTTGTTGTTATTGTTGTTGTTTAGTTTTTGTTGTTGTTGTTGTTGTTGTTTGAGACAGGGTTTCTCTGTGTAGCCTTGGGTATCCTGGACTGGCTTTGTAGACCAGGCCAGCCTCGAACTCACAGAGATTCTGTGCCACCACGCCCAGCTCCCTAAGTGTTTTCTTCATTCAGTTGTGAAGCATTACTTGACAAAGCCACTTTATTTATTCATCTACCTATCTCTCAATGATCAATTTGTGCTTAGATGAATGGACCGGCTAAAGCTGGGGGTACCTGGGGTGTTCATTTCCACTGCGTGGGTAGTTTGTAAAACCAATACAGCTGTCAAAAATCCCTTTTTTGGGTTTAACTTGTTTAAACAGCGAACAACAAGCTAGTGCAGCCAGAGATGGAAGAGGAAAGTGCGTCCCCAGCTCAATAACCTGACGCCCGAGACACTCCCTTCCCTGCTAGCATTTTCATGGAGAATGTATTTGGGAGCGGAGAGCAGATTTGTTTAGGTCAGCATTTCCTAAATGGTTCTCTGGCAAGACGTCAAAAGTTGCTTCTCCAGGACAAGAGTCTGTGATAAATGTATCTGGGAAATGCTGCGTTAGGAACGCGAAGAGCGAATACTTACCTGGCAGGGAGACACCACCATCACAAAGGTGGTTTTCCCAGGGTGAGGTGTACCCATGGCACCCCCGATGAGCCGACTGCGGCAATGCCCCGTCTCCAGGAAACCCTGCTGCACAACTTGTGGTAGTGGGGACTTGTTGGCACACTCCCCTCGATTTTTTTTTCATTCATTTATTTATTTGATCTCGTTACAGCCTCATCCCAGGCCCCCCCTCTGCTCCTCCCAGCCCCCACTCAAGGCCCCTCCTTGCACCATTCTCCTCCTCCTCAGAGAAGGGAGGGCCCCCAAGAGGTGACCTGGCACCTCAAGTCTCAGCAAGACTAAATGTATCCTCTCCCACTGGGGTCTGACAAGGCAGCCCAGCTAGGGCCCTCAAACGTTTTTAATTAAAAAAAAAAAAAAAAAAAAAAAAAAAGAAGAGTCATACCTTGACATTTTACAAGTTTTGATGTAGTCATATACAGTGCACATCTCTGAGAGTCGGTATGTAAAACAAAGCATTTACCAGGCTATGTCTATATTACGTGTATGGGTGTTTTGCCTGCATGTGTGTTTGTGCGCCCACACATACAGGGTCTGAGAATGCCAGAGGAGGATGTCAGATCCCCTGGAACTAGAGTTACAGACAGCTGTGAGCTGTTACGTGAGGGCGAGGAACTGAACCTGGGTCCTCTGCGGGAGCAGCCTGTGCTCTTAACTGCTGAGCCGTCTCTCCAGATCCTTGACTTTTTCTAATTAAAAAAAAAGAAAGAAAGAAAATTGAGCCCAGGGGTGGTGGTGCACACCTTTGATGTCTGTACTCAGGAGGCAGAGACACTCTTATGTCTGAGTTCAAGACCAGCCTACTCTACAGAGCAAGATCCAGGACAGCCAGGGCTACAGAGAGAAACCTTGTGTTAGGGGGGGGGGGGGGGGGGGGGGGGGAAGGTGACTAGCAAAGCACTGTTTCTTTCCATGGAAATCTTTGGAAAAGACAAAACATGTATAGTATCTGTAAAGAAACCAGAGTGCAGGGGCTGGAGAGATGGCTCAGAGGTTAAGAACACTGTTCTTCCAAAGGTCCTGAGTTCAATTCCCAGCAACCACACGGTGGCTCACAACCATCTATAATGAGATCTGGTGCCCTCTCCTGGTAGGCAGGTGTACATGCAGGCAGAACACTGTATACATAATAAATCTTAAAAAAAAAAAAAGAAAAAGAAAGAAAGAAAGAAAGAAAGAAAGAAAAGAAACCAGAGTGCACAGCGCTGTAGTTTCGGCATTGACATGGAGACAGACCAGTTACATAGTATGCTTCTTGCAATGGTAGTTTATGAAAAGAAATTTTACCAATAAATTCTTCTGAGGATTAGGTTGGAAAGTATCCCATTACCTGGTTTCTGTGTCTTGACACTACAGTGTAGTCGCCCTGGACATACGTGGTATATATGCGGTATGCAGCTAGGTGCATTTCTGCTTCAAATGATTCTTTTCCTGTCTTTTTAAAAAATATTTTATTTAATTTTAATTTATGTCTGTTCCGTGTGGGAGTGTCAGATCTTGGAGTTACAGACAGTTGTGAGCTGCCATGTGGGTGCTGGGAATTGAACCCGGGTCCTTTGGAAGAGCAGGCAGTGCTCTTAACCACTGAGGCATCTCTCCAGCCCTCTTTCCGTGTCTTACAAAGACACTGCTCCCGCAGTGAGGTGTTTTAGCAATTTAAAGGTAAACCGAGCACACAGGTATTAGTCAAGAGACGTTGGTGGCAGAGGCTAGTTGACAGTGATGCTTCACTGGTGGCCACATGGAGTCACTTACTTGGCAAGGTTGGTTACCGTGGTAGAATATGACAGCTGTTCTGAGCAACAGAGGGGTTACTGGAGAGCCCTTCGTGGTCACGGATGTGTGTTCCCAGCATGAGGGAGGCTGAGGCAGGAAGACTTTGCATTGCGGGCCAGCCTGGGCTACAGAGTAAGACCCTGTCTCAAAAGACCCCTGTCCCGCCCCCCAAAGGCACTGGAAAGGATGTACCAATGCTGCTGATCTGTACACAAGGAAAATGGCTACAGGGACTTGAGACGAGGCTCCCTGGGGATGCACAGCTCTGTGGGGGTGACTGAGGTGACAGAGCCAGCGTGGGTGTGCGTGTCCCTGCACTCAGGGCAGCTCCCAGGTTCCTCCAGCTTGTGTTGGCAGAAGCTGCCCCCTTCTGTTGTCTGCTGAAGGTCTCGCCCACCACGCTTGTCAGCAGGACAGTACCACACTCCGGTCCTAGAAGCGGCCTGCAGCCCCTTCCTCCATAAAGGCTCGGGGCGTCTGTGCTCTCTTTTCTTCCTGTGAAGAAAGCACTCACATCCACATTCTTGTTTGGGAAGGGTTTTATGCACTGAGCCCTCTCTCCAGGTCCCATTTTTAAGCTTTTTCACACACACACACACACACACACACACACACACACACACACAATTGGTACCTACTGCTGGGCTGTGGTGGCATTGGGGCACACCTGTAATCCCAGCACTCACAGTGATCCCCCTGCCTCTGCCTCCTGAGTGCTAGGATTAAAGACATGTGCCACTGCCACCACCACCTGGCTCAGTTATCACTTCTTTTTTTTTTTTCTTTTTTTTTTTTTGGTTTTTCGAGACAGGGTTTCTCTGTGTAGCCTTGACTGTCCTGGATTCCCTATGTAGACCAGGCTGGCCTTGAACTCAATAGATCCACCTGCCTCTGCCTCCCTGAGTGCTGGGATTAAAGGAGTGCACCACCACACTTGGCTCAGATCAAGCATTTATAAATAATAAATCCTAATGAAATATATTTTAAAGAATTGTGGCTGGAGAGACGGCTCAGAGGTTAAGAGCACCGCCTGGTCTTCCAGAGGTCCTGAGTTCAATTCCCAGCAACCACATGGTGCCTCACAACCATCTCCAATGAGATCTGATGCCCTCTTCTGGCCTACAGGTGTACATTCGGGCAGAGCACTGTATACATAAATAAATAATTACATCTTTAAAAAACAGATTGATGTATGTTTGTATGACAGAAGAGAGCATCAGAGAGAAAAGAGCACCAGATCACATTATAGATGGTTGTGAGCCATCATGTGGTCACTGGGAATTGAACTCAGGACCTCTGGAAGACCAGCCAGTGCTCTTAATCACTGAGCCATCTCTCCAGCCCCCTAAAGAAATTTTATGTTATAAAAGAATTTCTATAACAGTTCTCTTGTGTGTGTGTGTGTAACATTTATTCAAGACAAAAGCTAATTTGCATACTAATGAAATAGCTGTGCATCTTTTTTATGTAAAGAATTAAATCTTGGCTGCATATTTGATGCTACAAGACACGGAGAACTTCAACATTTTTCAAAGTGGATCAATATTTTGATTTTATAATCAGTAATGCTGAGAATATTGCTTCAAATAAATTCCTAATACAAAATAGCAGAAGTGTGTTTAGGGCAATTTCAGAAATTACTGGTCGTTCTGTCCTGTTCATTTTTGGGCTTGTTGTTTTTTTTTTTTTTTTACTTATTTTTAATCTTATGTATATGGGTGTTTGTCTGCGTGCTTGTGTGCTCTGTGCATTCCTGGTGCCTCAGGAGGCCAGAAGAGGATGTCAGATCCCCCGGACTTGGAGTTACAGATGGTTACGAGCTGCCATGTGGGTGCTGGGAATTGAACCAGGATCTTCTGTAAGGGCAGCCAGAGCTCATGACCACTGAGCCATCTCTCTAGACTCTGATTGTTTTAGACTGAGTCTTGTTATATGGCCCAGGCTGGCCTCGAACTCTCCAACCTCCTGCCTCGGCCTCACCAAAGAGGATATCACAGATGTTGTGTAGTTGGGCACTTGCTGCTAAGCCCTCCGGGGAATCTCTAAAGGAGGTCCAACCCGCTCCAAACTGGACTCTCACGGTTGTTTCCCAGCGGCTGCCTTGTGTCCGCCAAGCTCCCCGAGGCAGATTGTGGCGTAGGCACACACCAAGCAGAGAAGCCAGAGGAGTGCCTGGCTAGCTGGAGCCTGTGCCAAGGGAAGCTGTCCTGGTAGGCTGACTGGCGTGTGACCGTCATAGCGAAGGCAGCTGTTGACGGTGTCAGCGTGTGCCGTTGTCAGAGCCAGCACCAGCCCCTGGATCCTCTAGGCCCAGCTAGACATCAGCTGGTTCACACAGGCTGTTGTCTCAGTGTGTCTCACTGCGTGGGTTCCCTTTAATTGATCTTCTAGTTACACGTCTTTTCTTTTCTTTTTTAAAGATTTCTTTATTTATTATGTATACAACATCCTGCCAGCAAGCCAGAAGAGGGCACCAGATCTTATTATAGATGGTTGTGAGCCACCATGTGGTTGCTGGGAATTGAACTCATGACCTTTGGAAGAGCAGTTGGGGCTCTTAACCTCTGAGCCATCTCTCCAGCCCCTACACGTCTTTTCTAAGCCAGGTTCATTGTGTTCCTTGCTCCGTAAGCTACAAGCGTGTCTGACTCGCACTTCTGTGGTGCCCCTCCCAGGTTTTGGATAGTGTTTTTGGTACCCCACATTCTCCAGACCCTCGGTGACGGAGCTGATGTTCTCTTAGCACTCCTGCAGGTATGGCCCCTGGGTTCTCTGTGTCCACAGAACTCCTGTCTTTTTTTTGTTTGTTTGTTTGTTTTGGTTTTTTTTTTTTTTTTTTTTTTTTTTTTTGAGACAAGGTGCAGCCTTGGCTGTCCTAGACTCGCTCTGTAGACCAGGCTGGCCTCGAACTCACTGTGATCCGCCTGCCTCTGCCTCCCAAGTGCTGGGATTAAAGGCGTGCGCCACCACCGCCCGGCCCAGAACTCCTGTCTTAAAAGGCACACAGCACCACCGTCAGGGGATTAGCCTGGGAGAGCAGACGCACGCTGAAAATACCTGAATAACCCACTTGTGCTGGATCTTGTGAGTGGAGGAGAGCCTGAGTGTTTGGGTGGGGTTAATCTGGGTGTGACGTTTAAATCAAGTAGCTCTTCAGATTTTTAAACAGTATTCTTACAGTCAATAACCTTGGGAAGTCTTTTTCCCCCCTATTATTTTAACAGTATATGCGTGAGAGTTTGTGTACCAGTTGGTTGCAGTACCATAGACGGCCAATAGAGGGAACCAGATCACATGGAGCAGAAGTTAGAAACGGCAATGGGTGCAGGGAACCAAACCGAGGTCCTCCGTGAGAGCAGCCAGGGCTCTTAAGGCTCTGAGCCATCTCTCCAGGCCCTCTTGTAGCTTTTAAAATGTACAGCGACTTACCTATCATGACTCTGCCACACACACACACACACACACACACACACACACACACACACACCCCTCCTTAATCCTCTGTAAGGGAGCCCACCCCTCCTCCACTTCCTGCTTCCCTAAACTCCTTCTTACCTCTGCTCTCGACTTCTGTGAGACCGAGTTGGCTTTGCTCCACCTGTGAGTGAGGCTGCGCACAGCTTTGCCTCCGTGTGGTGCCTCATTTCACTTAACACTACGCCGCCGCCGCCGGGGTTCCATCTGGGTTGTCACAAATTACAGAATTATATCACTTCTTCTTTTTTTTTTTTTTTTTTTTTTTTTTTTTTCGTCTTTTGAGACAGGGTTTCTCTGTGTAGCCTTGCCTGTCCTGGACTCACTTTGTAGACCAGGCTGGCCTCGAACTCACAGCGATCCGCCTGCCTCTGCCTCCCGAGTGCTGGGATTAAAGGCGTGCGCCACCACGCCCGCTTACATCACTTCTTTTCTATGGTCAGTAGACACTTACTAAGCACTCGCCATGAGCGTGGGGTCTCCCGGGGTGCGCTGGGAGCTACAAAAACTAAACAGACGCACCTTTTGTGCGGGTCTTCCTGGTAGACGAGTCATATTCCAAGAAATAACTGGAGTGGGTGACATAAAAGGGTGTGATGAGGTGCCAGTAGGTACCGGGAGACCTGGCGGCTTTTCCTCCAGCAAATGAGGATGAGAATCTCCGAGCCTCGGCAGAGAAAACAAGAGTCAGGAAGACAGAAACGTCAGAACTGGAACAGAACGAGCCGCCCGGGCCTGGTACGTTCAGTCCAGGTCCCTCGGGGATTCCTCCTTGCTTCCTCCCTCTCCACCAGAAGTGTTTTTATGTCTATCCTAATCTCTCTGTAGCCCTGACAAAACCCAGCAAAGGGGGAGCAAGCATGGGCCAGAAAGGGAGAGAGGATTTGAGAGAGAGATTTATGATGTGGGACTTTATGAACAATTAATCTTCTGCTTAAGAGTGAGGGACGAGCTGAGGGCCAGGGCTCCTGCGCGCTCCTTCGATCGCTTAAATCACTCCCACAGCCAATACTCGCAGAGGCTCTATTGTACGCCCTGCCTGTGATGGTGCCCTTGCCTGCTAGGCTTCCAGGCCGCCCGCTGGGGCCACCAGGCGGGTGGCGGTACCCTCGCCTGAAGCGGGAGCCTGGCGAAGGAGGTTATGTGATACAGGTGGTTGTTCAAACTTTGGGTCATTTGATTCCCACCCTGGGAACTCAGGGTTTGGGGGATGGGGTGCCCAGATGACCTTGACGAGCAGGTCGTTTTACAAAAAGAAAATGTTTATTTTGGTTTTCTAGGGCTGTGGCTGTAGTTTAATGGTGGAATGATGGCCTGGGTTAAAGGTTGTAGATTCAACTCCCAACTCTGAAAGGTAGATGGAGATGGATGATAGGTAGGTACGTAAGTAGATAGGCAGACAGATGATAGGTAGCTAAGTAGATAGAGAGACAGATGATAGATAGATAGATAGATAGATAGATAGATAGATAGATAGATAGAT
>OU015754.1:2412782-2439019 GCA_907169655.1 Acomys percivali
GATAGATAGATAGATAGATAGATAGATAGATAGATAGATAGATAGATAGAAGATAGAATAACTGGTCTTGGTGTGTTCCTGTAATCCCAGCATTTAGGAAGTAGAAGCAGAAAGATTAAGAGTTCAAGGCCAGCTTCAGGTACCTAGTAAATTCTGAGCTAGCCCAGGATAGCCTGGGCTACTTAAGACCCTATCTCGAAACAACAAACTCAATAAAAGTTGGCACTTTGTTTATTTTTGTTTTGGTTTGTTTGTTTGTTTTTTGACACTTCTGTTTTATAAGAGTCTGAGGATAGAAACAGACTGTAACCTGTAGGTAAAAGAAACCCCAGAGGAGTCAGGGTATGCTTCAGAGGCCAGAGGCAGAGCGCATGACCAGCATGCCCAGGGGCTGGGGCGTGAGCCCGGGGCCAACAGAAGGGGTGGAGGAGGGTCTTAGTGGCACAGAACTTCATCTTCCTGGGAGATAAGGCAGTATCTGCATGCTGGGGTTGTTTGTTTGTTTTGTTTTGTTTTGTTTTTCAAGACAGGATTTCTCTGTGTAGCCTTGGTTGTCCTGGGCTCACTTTGTAGACCAGGCTGGCCTCGAACTCACAGTGATCCACCTGCCTCTGCCTCCCAAGTGCTGGGATTAAAGGCGTGCGCCACCACGCCCGGCTCCATCCAGCATTATATACATTTGAAATATCACCGTTGTGCCCCTGAGGAGGCTCACTGTGGAAAAGCACTTAATTTGGGCATGCCTGCCTGATGGCCTGACTTCAGTCCTTTCAACACACACAAACTCTCCTGGCCGGGCGTGTGGCACACGCCTTTAATCTCAGCACTTGGGAGAGGCAGAGGCAGGCAGATCTCTGTGAGTTCGAGGCCAGCCTGGTCTACAAAGCGAGTCCAAGACAGCCAAGCCTACTCAGAGAAACCTTGTCTCAAACAAAACAAAACAAAACAAAAAACACAAAGTGGGGTGGTTTTAATTCTTGAGACGCCAGAATTTCATGCCACAGTACACAGGCTGCAACGGCCGTGAAGCATGCATCTATGTATTTGTATTTCTGGAGTGACCAGCAAGGAAAAGAACAAATATTTTATTCAGTCATCCATCAAAACACCTATGGAGGTGCTAAGACGTGCCGCACTGTGTTGACTGCTGACTGCGCGTGAATGGAGAAACCTGACCTGCTTCTTGGACTCTCCCAAGCCAGCGGGGAAGGCGCCCCTGGGGTCCAGACATCCCCTCAGAATGCCTGTGGGGGGTGCTGAACCCCTGACTGCTGGAGCCCCAGGGTTCACTTCCAACTCTCAGTGACACTAAAACTGAGACATAGACAGCCCGGCCGTCAGCCAGTAAGTGGGCTTTAGACTAGGGTTGAAATGCCCAGAGCTCGCCGGGCGGTGGTGTCGCACGCCTTTAATCCCAGCACTTGGGAGGCAGAGGCAGGTGAATCACTGTGCGTTCCAGGCCAGCCTGGTCTACAGAGTGAGTTCTAGGACAGCCAGGGCTATCTAGAGAAACCCTGTCTCAAAAAACCAAACAAACAGCAGGGTGTGGTGGCACACACCTTTAATCCCAGCACTCGGGAGGCAGAGGCAGGCGGATTGCTGTGAGTTCCAGGCCAGCTTGGTCTACAGAGCAAGTCCAAGACAGCCAAGGTTACACAGAGAAACCCTGTCTCGAAAAAGCAAAAAAACAAAACAAAAAAACCAAAAACCAAACAACCAACCAAACCAGAAAAAAAAAAAAAAAAAAAAGAAGAGGGAAATAAAATAAAGGCCTCCATGCCTGGTAGTGATGGAGCACCCCTTTAATCCCAGCACTCGGGAGGCAGAGGCAGAGCCTGGCAGATCTTTGTGAGTTCCAGGCCAGCCTGGTCTGCAGAGCTAATTCAAGACAGCTAAAGCTACATAGAGAAACCGTGTCTTGAAAAACCGAAAGAAAGGTTGGCTGGGTGAGGTGGCGCACTCCAGTGATCCTAGCACTCAGGAGGCAGAGGCAGGCGGATCCCTGTGAGTTTGAGGCCAGCCTGCTCTACAAAAGTGAGCCCAGGACAGCCAAAGCTACACAGTGAAACCATGTCTCAAAAACCAAAAATGAACAAACAAACAAACGAACAAAAAGATGTGCTCAGGTAAAGAGTCACAGAAGATTAGGCAAACCACTGACACTTCCAAAGTAACTCAAGTCTATGGAGACTTATATTATAATGGGACTGAAAATTTCCTATTACTTGAGTACTTTTTTTGTTTTGTTTTGTTTTGGTTACTCTGTGTAGCCCTGGCTGTCCTGGACTCGCTTTGTAGACCAGGCTGGCCTCGAACTCACAGCGATCCGCCTGCCTCTGCTGGGATTAAAGGCGTGCGCCACCACACCCGGGTACCTGAGCTACTTTTTATGGGGGCATTTTCCTACACTGAAGTGTATATTAAGAGTGCCTCAAGTACAAGCAGACTGCACTTCCCGGGTGGCAGAGGTGCCCAGAAGCATTTACACAAAGACAAAATAACAGTAAACACTTTCTGGGATCCTACCCTATCCTAAGCCCCACCCCTCACCGAGGGGGGGCAGGAGCCTAGCCTGGCTTCTCTCCCCTCCCTTTGCTCAGTGCTCCTGTTGGTGCTTTTCCCTCCTTTACTTCTGCCTCCTTAAGGTTTTCAGGCTTCCGGAGAAGTGGAGGGGGCAGGGGAGGGGGGGAGGCGCGGAGGGTGAGCCCGAGCTCTCTCCACATAGGGTGACTGAGGAGCTCTTCTGCGGAGCCAGGAGACCAGGCCTGGAGGTGTCATCGAACCTAAGTGTGACTCCTCTCTGCATTTGCATGTGTCTTCCTTAGGAAAAAGGTGGGGGGGGGATGGGAAATGAAGGTATTTGGGGCTGAGGAAGAACTCTTGGGTACCAATGGAAGAAGCCCTGCGTTTGACATCTAGGAAGCAGGGGTGAGCACGGGCTATTATTTTTTTCTTTTATTTAATTAACTTATTCAGATTACAACTCAATGGCTATTTTTTTTTTTTTTTAAGCTGTGAATGTTCCTCAACGCATTGGGTTATTTTTGTTTTTTGCCAGTTAGTGGAATAAGCATATATTATTTGCCACAGTAAAACGAAGCAAGAATACAGAACATCTCTGGTTTTCCCTCCTTTCCCTCCAGCTCCCAGCTTGGACAAGTATCTTCTGGCATTTCCTGGCTTTAACCAGTGACTTTATAACTTCATGACCTTTCTCTGTTCCCAGCTCCTGACTTGGGGCGAGTGTGTGTGTGTGTGTGTGTGAGAGAGAGAGAGAGAGAGAGAGTGTGTGTGTATGCAAATTCTCTCACTTGTAAATGATCCCCTTGGTGCCCTATTAAAGAGGTGGGGGCCGGGAGTGGAGTTCCTAAGCATTTTGAAAAGTAGCTACAAGGTTGCTAGGAAAGATGCAGAGTAAGGTTAAGTAGAAAAAGCAGGTTTCAGATGGAAAAGGTGATCCTGAGCCAGACCACTCGGTGACAGGGAAGTAACGAACTTCGTTACTCCAAAGATAAGCCAGTTAGCTGCCAGGACAGCAGGCGTCCAAGGGTGGAGCTTGGTTGGCCCCCGGGCTGGGGCTGGGCACAACTGTGTTGTGGCTGTCCTTCCCCTCAGGCCTGCCCGTTCTACGCAGGGATGCATCTAAAATTCCTCCTGCTCTGCTCTGCCCAGGGGCTTCTACCTGGAAGCTCGCCCCGCCCTGCCCTTCTCCCTGGCCGGCTGCTTGGATTCTCCAGCAGGCTGATTTCTTGCCTCCAGAGCCTTCCTGTGCATGGAGTCTCATGTCCCTCTTGACCTCCTTGCTACAGGACCTTTGAACGCACACGCAGCCTCTGGTAGGGCCTGGCTTTACCACCTAGGTGACTCCTCAAGAGGATGGTGGGTTAACTGCCCTGCAGGATTGCAGCCCCAAATGAAGCTAGCTAGCTAAAGCCAAGTGACACACTGGTAAGCCTAGCACTTGGGAGGCTGAGGCAGGAGGATGGTGCATTAAAGGCCAGGGATATATTTACTATTGATGAGTGTATTTCTGTTGCGTGCTTACTTAAGCCGTTGTGGTACCAAGCTTTTATTTTATTTTATTATTTTATTTTCATGTGTATGGCTGCTTTCTTTGCATGCATGTTTGTGCACCACAGGTATCAGTCTCCCTATGGACCAGAAGAGAATGCCAGATCCCCCAGAGTTAGAAGCAGAGGTGGTTGTGAGCCAACATGCCAGTGCTAGGAATCCTACCTGGGTTCTCTGGACGAGCAGGGGACTGAATAGTTCTACCTCAACTTGACACAAGTTAGAGTCATCAGGGAGGAGGGAGCCTCAGTTGAGGAAAAGTCTCCATGAGGTCCAGCTGTAGGGCATTTTCTTAATTAATGATTGATGGGAGAAGGCCCAGCCCTGTGGGCAGTGTCATCCTTGGGTGGTGGTCCTGGGTTCTGTAAGAAAACTGGCCTTCGGGCGTGGTGGCGCATGCCTGTAATCCCAGCACTCAGGAGGCAGAGGCAGACAGATCTCTGAGTTCGAGGCCAGCCTGATCTACAAAGTGAGTCCAGGATAGCCAAGGCTACACAGAGAGACCTTGTCTCGAAAAACAAACAAACAAACAAACAAAAGAACAAAAACAGAAAGAAAGCTGGCCTTTACACCTTTAACCTTTAATCCCAGCACTTGGGAGGCAGAGGCTGGGGGATCGCTGTGAGTTCGAGACCAGCCTAGTCTACAAAGGGAGTTCAGGACAGTCAAGGCTACACAGAGAGACCCTGACTTGAAAATAAAAATTAAAAAAATAAATAAATAAAAATAAAAAACAAGAAAGAAAGCAGGTTGAGCAAGCCATGGGGAGCAAGCCAGTGAGCAGCAGCACCCTCCGTGGCCTCTGCTTCAGCTCCTGGCTGCAGGGTCCTGCCTTGCTTGCTTGAGTTCCTGTCCTGAATTCCTTCAGTGCTGGACTACAGTGTGGAAGTGTCAGCCAAATTAACCCTTCCCTCCGCAGCGTGCTTTTAGACATGATGTTTCATTGCAGGATGGAAACCCCAAGAAACGCCCAGTGCTCTTGCTACTTCTGCACTTAACTGCGCTTTGCACTATTTATTTGTGCCCCCTGCTCCTCCACTCACCCTGCGTCCTGTCGAATCAGTAGAGGGTAGACCCCAAAGTACGTCTCTCTGAATGTAAAGCCCCCAGCCCAAGCTGTTTCCACACCCCACCCACCCCCGCAGCCCTCTCCTGGGTGGATCCCCTGACTTCTGGGCCTTAAATGGGCTCCATCGCAGGAAACCCCTCATGGGGTTGTGAAAATAAAAGAGTCACTACCTATGTCCAGGGTCACAGCTGCCACTAGCAAAGGTCACAGAACTTCTAGCTGTTGGTGTTGTTTCAAGATACACAGGAGCCAGGCAGTGGTGGCGCACGCCTTTAATCCCAGCACTCGGGAGGCAGAGGCAGGCGGATCGCTGTGAGTTCGAGGCCAGCCTGGTCTACAAAGCGAGCCTTGGACAGCCAAGGCTACACAGAGAAACCCTGTCTCAAAAAACCAAAATAAAATAAAATAAAATAAATAAAGACAGGGTTACTCTGGGTTAGCCTTGGCTGTCCTGGACTTGCTTTGTAGACCAGGCTGGCCTTGAACTCACAGTGATCATGCCGAGTGCTGGGATTAAAAGCGTGCACTACCATGCCCGCCTCAATTTTGTGAACTCTTAAAGCTTGCTCTAAGTGAACCCTGAAATCTTCTTTTGGCCTTTGAAATCCAGGATCATCATAAACTGCCTACCCAGAGAGGTTGTGCAGTGTGCTTTCACTGAGAACAAATTGTTTCCCTTTTCAGAAGTAAACAAAGCCTTTTTTCTGCTGAACTGGAGAGAGCCACCATGTCAAACCAAAGTCTGGCAGCCAGGCTCAGCATCTCCAATATCTGTAATAGTCTTGGCTCTCTCAGCACGTCCTGCCCCACCCCCACCCTCATCATCTCTAACCCCTGAGCTTCACTTACCCCAGCTGCCCTCCCCTATATAACCTCAGGCATTTAGGCTGTGGTCCCTTGGCCTCTCGGCTCCTGTTCCGGCCCCCCTCAGCCCCTGCCTCCCCACATTCACACCCATACCCCTGCCTCTCCCCACTCCTGGCTTGGTTCAGTTTGGACCCTCCTGGATGCCTACAACACACCTCAGCCATATCCAGGAGCAGTCATGTCCTCACTGCTGTTGTTTTTCCATTCAGTGACACCTGAGGTGGGACAGGCTTGGATGACCACGAAGGGGCACAGATATAATCCAGCAGACCCAGCAGGAGGATTGCTGAGTTCCTGTGGCCCCTCACACATACAAGGAAACCGTTTTTAATGAGAAGTGTTGAGAGAGACTGTTCAATAGGCAAAGCCATGTGTCGCACAAACATAAGGCCCTGAATTCATTGTCCTCTGACGATAAAGCTGGTATGGCTGTGGCCTCCGTGCTCTTAAGTGATGTGGCAGTGGGAGACGGGACGACCCGAGAGACCCTGTGTCAGGGTGGAAAGCTAGGGCCAACACCTGCGGTCGTCTTCTGGCCACAGCATGTGCAAACTGTTCCCGCTGCTACACAGACACACCCACACCCACACACATATTGGCACACAGGCACACATATAGACACACATACATACTGACACAGACACACACAGAGATGCACACGTACTGACACACAGAGATGCACACACATGGACACACAACAACACGGACACACATACATACCAACACACAGACACATTCACTCACATACCGACACACAGATACACACTCACGTACTGACACACAGACATAGACACACAGATACTGACACACAGACACACATAAATACGCACACACACACACCCCGCACACACACATACTGACATGGAGACACACACTGAGATGCGCGCACACACACGAAAAACAGCCGCACAAGCTAGTCTTACACTGTGTGTTTCTGAATGGGCCCAGTGCTGCTTACACTGTATTTTTGATCCGGTCTTGTTCATTGCTGGGTTCCCAGCTCTTAGACCAGTGCCTGCCGCGGCAGACCTAAGGGACATTGATGAAACACGTAAGTCAATTGTACTTTTTGTGGAGTATATTTTAAACATGGCACACAAATGGGTTGGGTTGTTCTAGGCTGACTCTACCTTCCTCTTGATTTTAAAATCCATTTTGGGGAGAGAGTGCGGAAGTGACGCTTTCCAGCAATTTGAGAACTATTCTTGGAATGCTCTGAATGAATCCTGGCTTTCAAGGCTCACGATCAGATTCTGATTTTTTGGCTGCAGAATCTGGATATAAAAGGAGCTCCCACAGTCTATCAGGCTGCTATAAAGCATGGGCAGTAGCTTTTTCTTATATATAAAAATGAGGGGGTTGGAGAGATGGCTCAGAGGTTAAGAGCACTGACTGCTCTTCCAAAGGTCCTGAGTTCAATTCTCAGCACCCACATGGTGGCTAATAACCAGCTATAATGAGATCTGGTGCCTTCTTCTGTAGGTATGCATGCAGGCAGAGCACTGTATACATAATAATAATAATGAAATAAACCTTTTTAAAAATGAGGTGCTGGGCTGGGCGGTGGTGGTGCACGTCTTTAATGCCAGCACTTAGGAGGCAGAGACAGGCGGATCACTGTGAGTTCGAGGCCAGCCTGGTCTACACAGAGAAACCCTGTCTCGAAAAAAAAAATGTGCTGGAACTGAAATGCCATGCTCACTAACAGCTTGGCTCATATTTATCATCCTTTTTAAATCACCTAACTGAAAGTTTTCCTAGACAGTGGCTGAGGTCATTCTATTGGCGGTTTGCAACCCTAGTTCAAAATCTGTTTGAACTCCCCCATCATTTTCCTGTGCGTGTTACTGTTATATACCCATGAAGATTTTTTTTTTTTTTTTTTTTTTTTTTTGGTTTTTCAAGACAGGGTCTCTCTGTGTATCCTTGGCTGTCCTGGACTTGCTTTGTAGACCAGGCTGGCCTCGAACTCACAGCGATCCGCCTGCCTCTGCCTCCCGAGTGCTGGGATTAAAGGCGTGCGCCACCACGCCCGGCTATACCCATGAGGATAAATATGTGTTGCTCATCTTAGTGAATGAATCTGGTCACTAAACATGTGATGATCATTTATAATCTGACATGCTATCTATAAGTAAGTGAGAAGTATTTACTATTATTATTTAATATGCTTATAAATACATAAAATATCTTTTTAAAGCTTTTAATTTTATTGAGTTCCAGTGTATTCGTGTGTGATATGTATTCATGTGTGATATGTGTGCGTGTGCCATGACGGCAGGTATATAAAGATCAGAGATGAATGTTTTCTTTTCTTTTGTGTGTCTGTGTGTTGAGACAGGGTCCCGCTGTCTCACCCTGGCAGGTGAACTGGATGGAACTCACACCGGAGACCAGGCTGGCCTCAAACTCAGAGATCTGCCTGTCTCTGTAAAGAAAAAGAAAAGGTATCATCTTTGGTCTCAGGGTTTCACAGCTGCATGGTCCGCTGCACCTTGCTGCTGGGCTAGTGACAAGGCAGGCCCCACCTAGTGGCAGGAGGAGCAGGTATAGTGGTATCCAGAGAAGACCATGGGCAGAAAACAGAGGAGAACATAGCCAGCCCTCTTCGAGGGGGCACACGCACGCACGCACACACATGCGCGCGTGCACCTAAGAGCCTCCATCTAGGTTCCACCTCCTAGAAATGTCACCCTGGGAAGCAAGCTTACCCCACATGTATCTTGGGGGATGCTGAAGAGCCTAGCGCTCTCCAATGCCGCAACAGCACTAGCTTCCTACAATTCTGCCCACTCTTCCCAGATTCCAGCAGCAGCGCGAGGATGGGAGACTGAGCCAGGGGGCTGCTCGGCAGATGGAGCCTGGCAACCTGAGCTCACTACCTGGAACCTGCACAAAGGTGGAAAGGACCGCAGACTTGACCTCTGACCTCCCTATCACCCCGTGCTACAAGCACCCACCCACACATCCTACATACACGATAATAAATATAAATAAATAAATAAATAAATGTATGGGGTTTTTGCTTTGTTGTTTTGTGGGGGGGGGGGTTGAGACAAGGTTTCTCTATGTAGCCTTGACTATCCTGGAACTCACTCTGTAGACCAGGCTGGCCTCGAACTCACAGCGGGGAGGCCAGCCTCTGCCTTCCCGAGTGCTGTGATTACAAGTGTGCGTCACCACATCCAGCATAAATGTATGTTTAAACAAATATGTGGGGGTTGGAAAGGTGGCTCAGCGGTGAAGAGCTGGTACTGCTATTGCAGAGGACCTGAGTTCAGTTCCCCACACCCACCCTGGGTAGCTTACAACCAACCGCATTCAACTCCAGCCCACAGGGATCTGCCACCTTCCTGACTCCAAAAATTGCCACACAGACACACACATACATGTGTAGTTAATAATAAACCATTTTATTTATTTATTTAGGTTTTTTGCGACAGAGTTTCTCTGTGTAGCCTTGGCTGTCCTAGACTCTCTCTGTAGACCAGGCTGGCCTCGAACTCAGAGATCCTCCTGCCTCTGCCTCTTCTAGTGCTGGGATTACATGTGTGCACCACCAGCCCCAGCATTGACTTTTTTTTTTTTAATAAGCATGTAAGGACAACTTTAAAAGATGAACAAATTCTAAATTGGCCTTAGAAGAGTATATATATGTATTTCATTTTAATGAAAATAAAGACCCCAATATGAGACCCTGTCTTGAAAAACAAAAAACAAAAACAAACAAGGCCCCAATATGTCCCAATATGTGGTACCTTCCTATAATGCAAGCACTTTGAAGGCTGAGGCAGAAGGATAGCAACTTTGGGGCTATCTGGGGCTACATAGCAAGATCCTGTCTCCAAAGAGGGCACTGAGGAGATGGGTCGGCCAAAGACCCTCTTGTCACCGGCTCCTGTGTATCTTCATCTGGGCCTCAGGGTGTTTACAAGTTTGCTTCTCTGCCCATTCTTAACTACCACCAGTGCCCACATGGGTGACTAAGCAGGAGGTGGCCCCTTGTCACAGTGACAGCCTGTGCCCAGGCTGACTGGTGGAAAGCCCATTGATAGTTTTGAAATATAGCCTTAAATATAGCCTTCAGGGAGCAGCAGATAGGAAAGTCTGAAGGGAGGTAGTGTAGCCTGACCCTCCTGGCAGGAGTGACAGTCACTGAACCCACAGGCATATTACAAAAGAAGATGTCACCCGGCAGGGTGGCACATGCCTGTAATTCCAGCACTCCGGGGGCAGAGGCAGGAGGATCTCTGTGAGTTCACGGCCATCCTGGTCTACAAAGCAAGTTTAGGACAGCCAAGGCTACACAGAGAAACCCTGTCTCAAAAAAAACAGAAGCAAAAACAAAAACAAAAAAACCCACAAACAAGGATTGTACCACTTTCCTAAGTATTAGCGGTGTATTTTGCTCAGAGTGAGAAGTGCTTACGTCACTCAAGCCATCAAGTCTGGAGTGTGTGTGTGTGTGTGTGTGTGTGTGTGTGTGTGTGTGAGATGTGTGTGTGTGAGAAAGAGATGTGTGGATAAGCATGTGATGATGAATATGTGTGTGTGTGATGTGAATGTGTAGTGGGTGTGTGTGATAAAAGTGGTGTGGGGGGGAGGTGTGAGTGAGATAGATAAGGGTGATGTGTGGTGTATGTGTGATGTGTGATAAGGGTGATGTGTGTGTTTGCGTATGTGGTATATGCACATATTGTACACATCCATATGTACCCCCTCCAACACTCCACCTTGTGTTTTTTTTTCAAGACAGGGTTTCTCTGTGTAGTCCTAGGTGTCCTGGACCTGCTCTGTAGACCCGGAACTCGCAGAGATCGGCCTGCCTCTGCCTCCCGAGTGCTGGGATTATATTTTGAGGCTCAGTGCTTTGGGCTGGCTGAGATCAGTGAGTTTAGAGAGACCTCCTGTCTTGTCTCCTGTGCTAGGAGCACAGGCCTGTGCCCCATGCCCAGCTCTTCACATAGATCATGGGATCCGAACTCAAGTCCTCATGTCTGTACAGTGAGCACTTTAACAACTGAGCCATCCCCTGGCCCTCCCTGGGGCTTCTTAGTGAGATACTTTATGGGTCCCCCCAAAAAAAAGGAGAGGTGAATGATTTTTTCCCTCCTGCCTCCCCCTTATTTTCAAAAGCTGCTATATTATTGATTTTATGATTTAAAAAAGGTGGTGTGGCATTTGGTACTCCCTATTCAAAGAGAAAGTCAAAACAAATATTTATTTATTTACTTATTTTTTTGTAATTATTTTATTTTTATTAGACTGATGTTTTGCCTGTGTGTATGTCTGTGTAAGGGTGTTGTGAGCTGCCATGTGGTTGCTGGAAATTGAACCCAGGTCCTCTGGAAGAGCAGTCAGTGCTCTTAACCACTGAGTCATCTCTCCGGCCCCAAAACAATTATTTAAAAAATAAAAAAGTGTTTCTTTTTTTTTTTTGGTTTTTTGAGACAGGGTTCCTCTGTGTAGCCTTGGCTGTCCTGGACTCCCTTTGTAGACCAGGCTGGCTTCAAAAAGAAGGGTTTCTTGCTCGGAAACTGAGACAAACAAATTCTTAAGAATGGGAAACCGTTAGCTACCGTGGCGAAGGGGAAGTATTTTGCCAAATTTAGAACCCACTTGAAAATCACGGGTTCTAAGTTTAGAGATGATCTGAAAAACTCGAGCTCACATTGCATTTGGCATTGGCTTAAAAAAAAAAAAACTAAGCTACTAATTAAAGGGGAAAAATTATACTCTCTGGAGTTCTAGTAGCTGTGAATTATTTCCAAACAAACTCTTTACCGGCTCAATGGATGGGCCTCATGTAGAAAAGAAACATTTTTGTTAATCAAATTTTCATACAAACAATAATTTAAAATCTAATGAAGATCGTGTTTGCCAAAGCCTTGTTTATAACCTCCTTTGGATGCAACCACATGGACCAGTTTGTCTACAGAAACGTATATACCAGATGGTTTATATACCAAATGTGTCCAACATGGCCGTCATCCATTATGTCCTGCTAATACAATCATGTAAAAGCAATAATATATGAGACACTTTATTTTATTTATTTATTTGTTTGGTTTTTTCGAGACAGGGTCTCTCTGTGTAGCCTTGGCTGTCCTAGACTCACTTTGTAGACCAGGCTGGCCTCGAACTTGCAGCGATCCGCCTGCCTCTGCCTCCCAAGTGCTGGGATTAAAGGCGTGCGCCACCACCGCCCGGCTCAGACACTTTAAAAAACAAAAATATGTTTATTACCACTAGTTTTTCTTTTCTAATTTGGATATCATTTACTCTAGCATAAAATATGGACCAAAATTGCTGATGATAATTTAAAAATGAATAATTAGGAACAAGTGATCCAAAAACCACTAGTGAGCAGGTATGCTGGTGCACACCTTTAGTCCCAGCACTCGGGAGGCAGAGGCAGGCAGATCACTGTGAGTTCGAGGCCAGCCTGGTCTACAAAGTGAGTCCAGGACAGCCAAGACTACACAGAGAAAGGGAAGGAAGGAGGGAGGGAGGGAGGGAGGGAGGGAGACAGAGAGAGAGAGAGAGAGAGAGAGAGAGAGAGAGAGAGAGAGAGAGAGGACAAAAATGTTTGGAATGTATAGTGCCCAGGACTAAGGAAGTCAGGGTACAGGGCGGGGTATGCCAGCCACGCCCTGCAGCAGCAGGTAGGGACCCTGGGATGCCGGAAACCAAACAGGAAGAAGACAAACATTGTACATCGACACTCAGCGAGCAGAGGCAGGAGGATGGCAAAATCCTGCTGAAAACCCTAAAGTACAAAACACTGACGTGGACGACAGGGTGACCAGGGTTTCCTTGCCTCAAGAAGCACTAGTAACACACACACACACACACACACACACACACACACACACCCTCACACCCCGCCCTCAGCAGTGGCATCAGAGAAACCTTTTCTTCCAGTAACTATGTTTGTTTGTTTCCTGCCTGCTTGCCTGCTTAGAGACAGACTCTATGTAGACCAGGCTGGACTCGAACTCACAGACATCTGCCTGCCTCTGCTTCCGGAGTGCTGTGAGCAAAACTGCGCCACCACGCCCAGTATAACTGTGTTCCTTGAAGGGGACGGTAATTCCCTCCTCCCCTTTCCCCCACTCCATTCCCAGAAAAACCACGGCTCAAGTCTGCACTCACTGCTGCGTTCCTGGGAGGTCTTCTCAAACAAGCCTCTGGTCCCTTCGCCCTGGTGCCACCCTCCCCGTGGGAAAGGAAGGGCCCGTTAAGCTGCTCCTGGTAGCGGGAGGCCTCCAGCAAATGCAAGCCGCCTGGCTCTTCCTGTCCAACAGGTTAGGGGCAACACATGCTGTTCTTTAGCCTCTATAATGGCAAGAGGCAGGAAGAGAATGTTTGGGGTAAGCCCACACCCCGTCTTCCTGGGAGTTTAGCAGCCCGAGGATGGGGACCGTGGGAGGATGTCCTAGGATTTCCCAGGGCCCACACCACTTCCAGGAGCAGCTGCTCTCCTCACCCAATGGTCGCTGCAGAATTCCATGGCCCTCAGCATTCCTGGAGTGGCTGGAGTTGGCCTGACTAGTCAGTGTGGAAGGAATGCAGCGAGTGAGGCTGGCCATGAGTCACTCGAGCTCCGACTTGAAGGTCGGAGGAAGAAACCCAAGTGAGTTCGGGTGAGCCGGTCTGCCGAACCCCGGGGTAGGTCCTGCTGCAGGGCGTGGCCGGCTTGGCCCGCCCTCCACCTCAGGGCGTGGCTTCTGCCCCCCTCTCAGAGACTCAGTGTATAAACCGAAATGTCTCAACACGTAGTGTTGCAGTGTTACTGGCTTACCTTACCTTGGTAGTGGCCTGGACAAATGTAAAGCTTCTACTGGCTGTTGCAGAGACCTCACGTTTGGGTCGAAAGACACACAGCAGGCAGCTAACATCTATCTGCCTTTAACTCCAGCTCCAGGGAATCTGTAATGAACTGGCATTTGCTTTCTCTCTGACAGAACGCTGGGCTTGTGTTCCGACGTTCCACAGAGTTCTTAAACTACTACTTAATAGTGTAAGAACAAGAAAATAATATTTTCTTTCAAAGAGTGGCACACGCCTTTAATCCCAGCACTCCGGAGGCAGAGGCAGGTGGATGGATGTGAGTTCGAGGTCAGCCAGGTCTACAAAGCGAGTCCAGGAGAGCCAAGGCTACACAGAGAAACCCTGTCTCAAAAAAAAAAAAAAAAAAGTATTTTAATTTTAGTTATGTGTGTCTGCACATACCTGAGGAGACTGGAGGCATTGGTTCTCCTAGAAATGAGATGACAGGCCACCTGGCACAGGTGCTAGGAACTAAAGTGGTCCTGTGGAAGAGCTGGCAGTGCCAAGCCACCTCGACAGCCCCAACAAACAGTATCTTTTAAATGTTGGTGTAAGCCTGGCGTGGTGGCGCACGCCTTTAATCCCAGCACCCGGGAGACAGAGGCAGGCGGATCGATGTGAGTTCGAGGCCGGCCTGGTCTACAAAGGGAGTCTAGGACGGTCAAGGCTACACAGAGAGACCCTGTCTCAAAAAAAAAAAAAAGTTGGTGTAACTCAGTGGTAGAGCACTTGCTTGGATTCTATCTCCAATCCTTAAAAACAAAACAAACAAACGAAGGAACAGAACTGTTGTGGGAGGCAGAGGCTGGTGGATCGCTGTGAGTTCAAGGCTAGCCTGGTCTACAAAGTGAGTCTAGGACAGCTAAGGCTACACAGAGAAACCCAGTCTTGAAAAACCAAAAAAAAAAAAAAAAGAATTGTGACCAGGAGTTTGAATTCCGTCCTCCTCTAGGTGCCTTTAACTGTTTTCCCCAGGTCCTCCGCTCTTTGCTACGTGAAGTTTATCTGGTCATAGTAAAGCCCCTTGAGGCATGGGGGCTGGGACAGGTGGGACCTGGGCCAGAGCTCCGCACCACTGAACACCTCAGACACCCAACACTGACAGCAGTTTTAAGAGACCTTTTTGACTAATTACTGCGTTGTCTCCTGGAAGAAAAACCATCTACAAAACTAAGGGCTGAGCAGCAAATTTCCATCTTTGTGTTTGTTTTTTAACTTGCTTTAAAAGACTACAAGAGAACACTGTCTCAAAAAATGGGGAAAAAATCAAAATTAACATGTGATAATTGTACATACTCATCATGTGCCGTGCGTTACCTCAGCAAAGGCACACAGCGTCTGGAGCCATGGGGAGTCAGGGTAGCAGGGAGCAAGGTCGAGGTGAAACTCTCACCTCTTCAATATCGTCTCTGCTTATGATATTAAACATTTACTCGTGGATCAAGCGACTCTTGTAGGCCAGGTGGCAGGCTCGATGCAGAATGGCAAGCAGACATAAACGGAAGGCCGCAGCAAACATGGAGGCAGTGGCTTCAGAGTGCCTGGCACAGTAGGGAAGGTTGTCCCCAGAGCCTGCCGCTGAGCGCGGATGCCAGGAAGAAAAAGCGGGACGGGTGGGAGAATGGTTGTCTTCAGGAACTGAGGGGGCAAAGGGATGGACAACTAGGACGCCCCACCCCACCCCCAGTGGCTGCTGGGAGCTGACCCTGGGTGGAGGAGCACAGCAAACCTGTGCACGCAGAGCCTGCGACCTGTGCTAAGGCGTTTGAACTGTGACGAGGGGCACAGGGAGCCACATTGAGACCCTTGAAGACGCGGGAACGTGATCCGTCGTCGTTGTCACTGTCACCTGGAAGGTCACTGGCTGTCCTGGAACGCACTCTGTAGACCAGGCTGGCCTCGAACTCCGTAGAGATCTGACTGCCTCTGCCTCCGGCCATGGCTGCTCTTTTTAAAAGATAGGCGGAGTCTGTAGGGGGAAAACCTCACCCACATCTCTTCTGCTTGAGATATGACTATTGGTTTTCTTTTTTTGTTGTTGTTTTTGTTTTTTTGTTTTTTGTTTTTTTTTGGTTTTTTTTTTTGTTTGTTTTTGGAGACAGGGTTTCTCTGTGTAGCCTTGGCTGTCCTGGACTCACTCTGTAGACCAGGCTGGCCTCGAACTCGCAGCGATCCCCCAGCCTCTGCCTCCTGAGTGCTGGGATTAAAGGTGTGCGCCACCGCGCCTGGCTTGACTATTGATTTTCTTAGTTGTTCTCTTCCCCCGAGAGGGTGGAAAGAAATGCCTCTTGGTGCTTGGACTTGAGAGGGAGGAAAAAAATGTTCCCCAAACACTTCAGTTCCCGTAATTCCAAGAACATGGATACTTTGGGCTCCATGAATACAAAGCAGGAGCCAGTCCTGGGGGTGGGGGTGGCAAGCTGCAGCCTGGCCCCTCAACTCTGAAAGCCAGCAGGGTTTGGGAGCAGATGACACCGGACAGCAGATTCCTTCTAACTCTGAAGGTAACTACTCTTCCTGTCTTCCGCCAGGTCCAGCCTGGGAGCCCCATCCCTCTCGCCAATTCCCAACGGGCTGGTAAGTGTTCATGCAGGTCTAAACTGATTTTATCCGAATCCAAACCCTAGATAGGATTCTTTGAATCCAAGAACACATTTTCAATTCAAAGTGAATATTCTGCCCAAGAAAAGAAATGCATGCAGGGAGTTTATTTTATTTTATTTTATTTTAAATATCTGGTATGTAGGGAAAAAATGTATTTTAACCTGAAAAAGCATTTTTGTTGCTACACATATGACATCATTCGGAAAGCTATTGTGGGGCATGCTATAATCCCAGAATTCTAGGCCAGCTGCAGCGACATACAGGCCTCAGAACCAGCTGAGGCTGCAAGGGAGGCCCTGTCTCAAAACACTGAGAGCTGAGGGCCTGGAGAGATGGCTCAGCTGTTCAGGACACTTGCTACTTTTCCAAAGGACCCAGATTCAATTCCCAGCACCACATGGTGACTCACAAGCACCTGTAACTCCAGTTCCAGGGACCCCGTGTCCCTTTCTGGCTTTGTTGGGTACCAGGCAGGCATGTGGTATACAGACAGACAGAGACATGCCAGCAAATGCTCATACACATAAAAATAAATAAATCTGATTGTTTTTTTTTTTCTTTTGAGACAGGGTTTCTCTGTGTAGCCTTGGCTGTCCCGGACTCGTTTTGTAGACCAGGCTGGCCTCGAACTCACAGCCATCCGCCTACTTCTGCCTCCCGCGTGCTGGGATTAAAGGTGTGTGCCACCACTGCCCGGCTTCTGATTGGGGTTTTTTGCGTTTTGTTTTTAGGTGTAGGGAGATCTTGTTGCTCTTGTGGAGGACATGGGTCCCATTTCCAGAAACCACATGGCACTCACAGCATGTGTGACAGCCCCAGAAGGTCTGATGCCTTTTTTACCTCCAAGACAGGGTTTCTCTGTATAGCCTTGGCTGTCCTAGAACTTACTCTGTAGACCAGGCTGTCCTAAAATTTACAGAGATCTTCTTCCCTTTGCCTCTGGAGTCCTGGGATTAAAGGCATGTGCCACCACCACTACCCAGCTGTAGACATATTTTTAATATTTTTTTTATTTAGTTTTAATTTGTGTGCATTAGCGGGAGGGTGTCAGATCATGGAGTTAGACAGTCACCAGCTGCCATGTGGGTGCTGGGAATTGAACCCAGGTCCTTTAGAAGAGCAGGCAGTGCTCTTAACCACTGAGCCATCTCTCTAGGCCTAGACATAATTTTTAAATTTTGTTTCGCTGCATACTTGTTATCTGTGTGTGCACTATATGCATGCAGGTGCCTCAGGAGGCCAGAAGATGGCCTCCGATCCCCCGGAACTGGAGTCATAGGTGATTGTAAACTGCCTTGTGGGTGCTAGAAACTGGACCCAGGTTCTACAAAGATCACCGGATCGTCTTAACCTGTGAGCTGCCTCTCTAGCTCCTAGACATAATTTTTAAATTGAATAGCACGCCTTTAATGCCAGTATTAAGGAGGCAGAGGCAGGTGGGTCTTTGTGTTTGAGGCCAGCCTGGTCTACAAAGCAAGTCCACGACAGCCAAAGCTACACAGAGAAACCCTGCCTTGAAAAAAAAAAAAAAAAAACCAAACCCAAAACAAAATAAAACATATTTTATATCAAACAATGCAATGGGTATGTCACAAAAAATTAAAATCACCTTTACAATCACTAGCAGCTATTGTAAAGAGTGCCACATTTGCTGGGAGTGGTGGCACATGCCTTTAGTCCCAGCACTTGGGAGGCAGAGGAAGGTAGATCTCTGTGAGTTCAAGGCCAACCTGGTCTACAAAGAGAGTCCAGGACAGCCAGGGCTACACAGAGAGACCCTGTCTTGAAAACAAAAACAAACAAACAAAACAAAAAGGAGTGTCAGGCTTAGTGGCATATGCCTTTTCTTTTTTAAGCTGGGTTTCTCTGTGTAGCCCTGGATGGCTGGACTCACTTTGTAGACCAGGCTAACCTCGAACTCACATTGATGAGCCTGCCTCTGCCTCCCGATTGCTGGGATTAAAGGCGTGCACCACCACGCCCGGCATATGCTTTTAATCTCAGCACAGGGAAGACCGAGGCAGGTAGATGCTCTCTGTGAGTTCAAGACCAGCCTCCAGGGCTTCACAATGAGACCCTGTCTCAAAAACAAAGAAAAAAGAGTGAGAGAAACAGGATCAGAGCAAGGTATGGTAAGATGTTAATATAGTTATAATGTGTTTAATAGTAAATTGTTATTACAACACCCTTAGGGCCCTTAGAGAAATCCAACCAACCAAACCAAACAACAACAACAGCAACAAACAAACAAACAAACAAACAAAACAAAACCCAGGAAATTCAAAACTAAGGAAAGCTTACTGAGTTGACAATTATAAAGGTCAAGGAGGGTCAAAGGTCAGACTGGACTTCTGCAGCCCCAGGATGGGGAAAGGATGTTTATAGTCCAAAGAAACGGCTTGTCCAGGAACCAAAGGCAGGAAAATACAAGGTCCACACTGGCAGAGGCTGAAGGGGTGGGGGAGGGGGGCAAGACAGGGAATGGGAGGGAGCAAGAGAGGGAATGCTCTGTCAATGCATGGTACAATAAAAACAAGTTTTAAAACAGAAGAGTTCTGTGCAGCAGGAAAAAAAATCCATTTTAAAAGAACTGTTGACTTTTGTGTCTGTTTTCTCATTTGTTTGCTTGTTTATTTTTATTCTTTTAGACAAGGTCTCACTGTATTCAGGTCTCACTGTATTCAGGTCTCACTGTATTCAGGTCTCACTGTATTCAGGTCTCACTGTATTCAGGAGAGCCTGGAACTCATTGTATGTAGCCCAGACTAGCTTCTAACTCTGGAAATCCTCTTGCCTCAGCCTCATGAGCACTGAATTCCAGGAGAGCTGGGGAAGGAACGCATGCCTCCTTCCACATTGCTAGGGGTGGCAGGGCCAGGGAAGCTTTGGTCCCAGGGTTCGAAGCTGAGAGGGTCTAGTTCCCAGAACTCTCTGCCTTGGACTGCAGAGCACCCAGTGAGTCAGTGTGGAATGCCCAGACACTCAACCACGACTTACAGCTTGCCTGCCCTGGGGGTTTTCTTTTAAATGCTAATAAAATTGTCAAGCCTTAAAAACTTAAATTAAATTAAGAAGGATCAAAGGGCTAGGAGTATGGTTGAGTGGTAGAAAACTAGCTTGAGGCCTTGGGTTCAGGCCTCAGTACACACACACACACACACACACACACACACACACACACACCTCTCCACCCCCCACAGCGTTTCCCTGGGTAGCCTTGGCTGTCCTGGAGCTCACTCTGCAGAGCACGCTGGCCTTGAACTCAGAGATTCACTTGGCTCTGCCTCCCACATGCTGGGATTAAAGCCGTGTGCCACCACAGCCCAGTTCTTTTTTAAAAGATAACTTCATTTTACTTTGTTTTGAGGCAAGGTCATATGCAACCTAGGCTTGCTTCACTATGCAATAGAAAATACTCTTGAACTCCTGGGCCACACAGTGAATTCAGTGCCAGCCTGGGGGATGGGGGGGAAGGGGAGACCTGTCTCAAATATAGGAAGGCCAGGGAGATGGTTTGTTCATCTTCCTGCAAGATGTGGTTGTGGTGGTGGGCATGGTGGGCATCTTAAGTCCTGGCATTCCTAAACTGACCCGGAAGATAGAGACAAGAAAAAAAACCCACCTCAAAAAATGTGGAGAGTAAAAATAAATAATAAATTAATTAATTAATTAAAATGTGGAGAGTTATCTCCCCCACCTCTGGCACACACATGTCCATAGTGGGACCCTGGAGAGCCTGCAGCTGGCCCCATCTCCCAGAACTCAGAAGGCTCCAGCGTCAGAGCCATGGGTCACAAGCAGCACAGCAACAGGTTCACATCTTAAGGCGGGAGGGGGGGTGTGTGCGGGGCGGGGGTGGGGGACCAAAATTACCGATACTTTTCTGAGTGCTTCTGAGACACAAAGTCAACGGCAGCGGGTCTGTAGGTGATGAGCCATTTGCTGGGTGTTCCCACCAGAGTGCGCGGAGCCTTGCTACTTCCTCATTTCCGTTCTTGGAAGTCAAAAGGAAACCTCAGAACTGGATGTGCAGCAGTGTTTTGCAAAAGGCAGGGGAGCTTTATTGTGATTTTTTTTTTTCTTTCCCTCCACACTAACACCGTTATAAACAGCCAGGACCCGGTTGGTTGCCCGTTTCCTCCCCGCCCCTCCCGGAGCCACTTTGGGCCCTACCGTAGCTCGGGGTTGCTTTGCTGCTCTCATTTGCTTTCTGCAGTGCTGGGCCAGTGCAAACTGTGCCCTGAGGCTTTTTGTCTGTTTGCTTGTTTGGTATCTGTGGGGTGGGTTGCTTGTTTGTTTGTTTGTTTGTTCGTTAGGGATGTGTGTTTTGTTTCAGATTGTGACCTCCTAACTAGGTAGTCCAGGCTGACCTTAAACTCCATTGGCCTCTTGTTGTTTAGGGCTGGGGATGCTCAATTTACTAAAAGCCTGGTACCTTGCATGATGAGGCCATTGAACCACTAACCAAAACCCCTCCACTGCTGACCGGTGAGTTTGGCTGTCTGCAAGTATGAGCTGGGGAATGCACGGCGACGTGAGCCGGGAGTTCTCTGGCTGCTGGGGCAGTGAGTGGGGTCTTCTCATAGCCCTGAAGGCCTAGCAGGCCTGCTGTGGTCAGCCTCCTTGGTACATGGAGGCAAGGCCCCCTCCCACCTTCACAGTTTTCCCGTGCCTCAGGACCAACCTACAGCAGCCTCAGGTGATGTGCCCTGAGGTTCGGCCAGTGGGCCTGGGTACTACTGAGCAGCTCCCTGTCCTCTGTCACTGCCCCATCCCATAGCCCTCGGCTGATCCTACCCCGGGCCAGAAAGCAAGGCTTTCCTACCACTGTAATCCAGCGTTTGGCAAAGTGCACAGCCCTTGGGTGGTCAGAAAGTAAACTTGAATATTAGCAGGGGGGAGAATCAGCCTGTTGGGGTTGGGTAAGAGACTGGCTGGGTGTATGGCAGGCATAGTCCCAGAACCCAACATGGCAGCCAGGACCATCTGAAACTCCTTGTTGCAGGGTATCTGATGCCCTCTTCTGGCCTCTGCCTGCAGCAGGCACATAAGTGGTGCACAGACAGACAGGCAGACAAAACAGCCACACAAGCAAAACAGCAAACAACCAACTCTGTAGAACTGACAGTCAATGCTGTTTTTAGGGTTGTTTTGCAAGCTATATGGGTTACGTTGAAAAAATCACGAAGCCCAAAGTTGTGTGTCTCATACTCACACGTGCACATCCTATGAAGAGACGAGGTATGTATTTGGGTAGCGAAATGCAATACATTATTTTTATCAGTGAGGCTAACAATTGTGAGGTCACATGGAGAAGGCATGGAAACGTTAGCTTTGTAGCCAGTACCAGGAACAGGCCACACAGAGAAACCCTGTCTGGAAAAACCAAAACCAAACCAAACCAACAACAAAAACCAAACCACATTTAATCAAATAAAGCACAAAGGAGGAGGGTGCATATCTGTACTGTCTCTGCTGACCCTTAGTCTCTTAATTTTCCTCTTGGGGTCGTCCCAGCTCTCATGGAAAACCTCCCCAAAGTGCCCCTGATACGGGTGCCTCTGAAGACTACTGTTTTGTAGCAAGTATATAGATTATGCACAGAGCTCCAAGCGCCAATTGTAGGTGAAATCTGTACCCAGCGTTTTTCACACAGTGTCAAGTACCAGGACAGTAGTGTTTTTTTGGTTTTTTGTTGTTGTTATTTTGTTTTGTTTGGGGGGTTTGTTTGTTTGTTGGAAAACTGGCAATTGGGGATCTTGATGGCCCCCCGCTTTGACTGCATGCTTAAACAGAACTGCTCAGGAGACACTCATTCCCTTTTAAGAAACAGCTTCCTTGAGATGTAATTCACAGGACGTACAATTTACCCACTTAGAGTGCACAAGTCTGCGGTCTGGGGCAGGGTCACGGGCTATGCAGCCATTACTACTGTCTAATTTTAGAACTCTTGCAGAAGTCGCCCTGAAGAGAGCCTCATACTCAGTCCAGGGACTCCCCTTCCCCCAAACCCCAGGCAACCACTGGTTTCCCACTCTGGTTAGCGCACTTAAAGGCGATCACGTGGTTTGCGTCCTTTTTGTGTCTGTTTCTTTCGCACAACAAAACCTTTTATCTTTCTGGATTATATTAGACTTTACTCCTCTGTGTGTGTGTGTATGTGTGTGTATGTGTGCCCTAGTGTGTGTGTGCATGTGTGTGTACGTGTGCCCTCATGTGTGTATGTGTGTGCCCTCGTGTGTGTGTATGTGTGTGTATATGTGTGTGTATGTGTGCCCTCATGTGTGTGTATGTGTGTGCCCTCATGTGTGTATGTGTGTGCCCTCATGTGTGTATGTGTGTGTACCCTAGTGTGTGTATGTGTGCCCTAGTGTGTAGTGTGTATACATGTGCCCTCGTGTGTGTTTGTGTGTGTGTGTGTGTGTGTGTATTGTGTATGTATGATTGTTTTTTGTTTTGTGCCACCATGCCTGGCTTGTGTATGTATGAATGTGTGTGTGTGTGCACATGTTCACAAGCACAGAGAGGTCAGAGGTCACCCTTGGGTGTTTGCCAGAAGTGTCCTTGTTTTGGGGAGTCTCTCACTAGCCTGGGGCTTGCTGATTAGGCTTGGTGAGCTAACCTTCTCACAGTCTCAGTGAACCTCCTGCTCCCACCATTGCAATTATAAACACACTCCACCAGTCCAGCTTTTTACACGAGTCAACTGTGGCCTTCACTGTTGTAGGCCAAGACCTTACAGACTGAGTCATCTCCTCAGCCCTCACTGCCCTTGACTGACTGTGGTAAGCCTGATGGTAGAGGCCTATAATCCCAGCTTCTTTGTGTGTGTGTGTGTGTGTGTGTGTGTGTGTGTGGTTTGTTTTTTGTTTTGGTTTAGTTGGTTTTTTTTTTTTTTTTTTTTTTTTTTTTTTTGGTTTTTCGAGACAGGGTTTCTCTGTGTAGCCTTGGCTGTCCTGGACCCGCTTTGTAGACCAGGCTGGACTCGAACTCACAGCGATCTACCTGCCTCTGCCTCCCGAGTGCTGAGATTATAGGTGTGCGCCACCACGCCCGCTCTCAGCTTCTTAAATAGGTGAGCTAGGTGGTTTATAAATTCATGGCCAGCCTTTATAACCTCCTGTGTGAGACCTTGTCTCAAAAAACTAATTTTTGCTTGAGAGGAAAGGCAGTTTGAAATGGGGTTTCATTGAGCCTTTTTCTCACTCTCTTAAAACTGTTAAGACAAATACGTGTAGGGACACCTGCCCTGCCTTTAATCCCAGCACTCAGGAGGCAGAGGCAAGGGGGTCTCTGTGAGTCTGAGGCCAGCCAGGTCTACACAGTGAGCTACAGGCCAATCAGGCCTCCCTGAAGGCCCTGTCTCAAAAAAATAAAAAATAGGGGTTAGAGTGTTTTAAGAACATCTGTTGAGCAGGGCAGTGGCGGCGCACACCTTTAATACCAGCACTTGGGAGCCAGAGGCAGGCAGATCACTGTGAGTTCAAGGCCAACCTGGTCTACAAATCGAGTCCAGGACAGTCAAGGCTACACAGAGAAACCCTGTCTCAAAAACAAAACAAAACAAAAACAAAAAAAGAATACCTGTTGAGCCAGGTGTGGTGGCTTGCACTTTATAATCCCAGCAGTAGGGGAGGCTGAGGCAAGCTGATCTCTGTGAGTTCAAGGGCAGCCTGGTCTACAAAGCAAATCCAGGACAGCCAAGGCTACACAGAGAAACCTTGCCTCAAAAAAACAAAACGAAACAGAAAAAAAAAAAAGAAATCAAAAACCTGCAGTGAGTGTTTGTGTTCAAGTTTGTGTGTGGACACGTGTATTTCTCCCGAGTAAAGGCCTGGGAGAGGAGGTGCCAGGGTCTGCACTAACTCTGTGTGTTGAGCCTTCTGAGGTCCAGCTTTGGCGCTTTCCCAAAGTCCCCTCCGTCATTTTCTCTTCCTGTCAGCGGTGTATCCGGATTCTAACTCCTGCACACACTCCCCCTTACTTGTCTGTGTCTCTATTTTATTATGGCTACCTTTGTACGTAAGTAGACATGTCTTCTCAAAACGTGCAGCCCTGGGTTTGTGATGTTGTGACTAAAGCTCCTGGCAGGAACAAGGGCAGAGGGCTTTGCTGTGACTTCCCTCAGAGAGGGACCCCTGAGTTCCTAGCTGGAGAAACTGAGGCAGAAGCTGGCGAGCCCCTTCCTGAGCCACCTCGCGAGCCCCTTCCTGAGCCTAGATTACTCTTTCGTGAGGACTTTTGCTGAGGTCTGTCTCGAAATCTTCATGGCCACTGGGCTTGGACTAACTGTTAGAAATCATACACACACACACACACACACACACACACACACACACCTCTAATCTCAAGAAGGAAAGACCAGAGGCCTGCATGATGGCTTGTGGGTACAGGAGCTGGCTGCCAAGCCTGATGATGTAAGTGCCATCCTTGGGACCCACAGGAAGAAAGAGGACTGACCTCACAAGTTGATCTTTGACCTCCACCTGTGTGTGTACACACGCATAAACATAAATAAGTGTAATAAAAACTTTTTTTTCCCTTCAATTTAAGATCCCATCTTCTCTCCCTTACTAACTGGTCCAGGGTTCTACTTCAGTGAAAGTAATGGTACAAATAGCTTCGGTAGCCTTGGTGCTGCCACAGCTGATGGCACAGAGGCTTTGGGGTGGCTCCAGAGGGCTCCAGGGCTCCCCACAGCTGACCCTCAGCCACCCTGCTCTGCTTCTCCCATGTCTGTCTCTGCATCCACCTAATGGAGCATCCTTTCATGTTCGATGTGGTGGCAGTCCCCTGCGTGAGAGGCTGGGCAAAGGCCTCAGTAGCAACTAGAGTCCAGTATGGTGGGCGTTGGGGTTGGGGGGTGTTGGTGGTGGTGGAAGTTAGGGTAATTGCTTCTAGGCAGGATTCCACAAACTATTGTTTTCATCTTTTTCTTCTAGTGTTCTTAACCACTGAGCCATCTCTCCAGTCCATGTAGGTTTGTTTTGTTTGTTTGTTTGTTTTGGGGGGGTTGTTTTGAGACAAGGTTTCTCTGTAGCCTTGGCTGTCCTAGACTCACTTAGTAGGCTAGGCTAGCTTCGAACTCACAGGCTGGTCTCTATCTGCCTGCCTCTGCCTCCCAGAGTCCTGGGATTATAGGCGTCTGTTACCATGCCGGGCTCTAATCTTTTCCTCCCATCTTTGGAGCTAAGAACTTGAATGTGTTTAAATCAGAAAGAGTTCAAAGCTGGGTGTGGTGACGCACACCTTTAATCCCAGCACACAGGAGACAGAGGCAGGTGGATTGCTGTGAGTTCGAGGCCAGCCTGGTCGACAAAGTGAGTCCAGGACAGCCAAGGCTAACACAGAGAAACCCTGTCTCGAAAAACAAAACAAAAACAGAAAGAGTTCAAAATAAATGTTAAAACTAGGTATGGTGGCCAGGCGTGGTGGCACACGCCTTTAATCCTAGCCCTTGGAGGCAGATGCAGGAGGATCTCTGTGAGTTTGAAGCTAGCCTGGTCTGCAGAGTGAGTCCAGAACAGCCAGGGTACACAGAGAGACCTTGTCTTGGGGGGAAAAAAAGGAAAAAAAAAACTGGGTATGATGGCCAACACCTCTAACCCTAATGGGGTAGAGAGGGGCAGATTGCAAGTGTGAGCTAGCCTAGGCTACATAATTGTGTCTCACAGAAATGAAGATGAAGGAAATTCAGGAAATAAATGACCATGTTAGATGCTAGCTGTATGTAGTTTGCTTGTTGTTTTCTTTCTTTCTTTCTTTCTTTCTTTCTTTCTTTCTTTCTTTCTTT
>OU015754.1:2439029-2479271 GCA_907169655.1 Acomys percivali
TTTCTTTCTTTCTTTCTTTCTTTCTTTCTTTCTTTCTTTCTTTCTTTCTTTCAAGACAGGGTTTCTCTGTGTATCCCTGGCTGTCCTGGACTTGCTCTGTAGACCAGGCTGTCCTTGAACTCAGATCCTCCTGCTTCTGTCTCCTGAATGCTGGGATTAAAGGTGACTGCCGCCACCACCACCCACAGCTTGTATCTACTTTTTTTTTTTGTTTTTTTTTTTGTTTGTTTTGTTTTTTTTTGTTTTTTGAGACATGGTTTCTCTGCGTAGCCCTGGCTGTCCTGGACTCACTTTTGTAGATCAGGCTGGCCTCAAACTCACATTGATCTGCCTGCCTCTCCCTCCCGAGTTGCTGGGATTAAAGGCGTGTGTGCCACCACACCCGCATACCTACTATTTTTAACCTAACATGTTTCCTGGTAGAGAGATGGCTTAGTGGTTAAGAGTCCTTACTGTTGTTGTATAGGACATTGAAGTTGGGCTCAAAGGCATTTGATTCCAATCCCAGGATCCAACATCCTCCCCAGGCCCCATGAGGGCACAAGTCATGCACGTGGCACACAGACATACCTGCACTCAAATACACATAAAAATAAAAATAAGTAGAACTTTCTTTAAAAGAGTATATAAAGGGGCTGGAGAGGTGGCTCAGTGGTTAGGAGCACTGGCTGCTCTTCCAGAGGTCTTTGGTTCAATTCCCAGCACCCACATGGTGGCTTACAACTGTTTGTAACTCCAGCTCCAGGGGGATCTACTGGGCATCAAGCACCCATGTAGCACATAGACACACATTCCGGCACATACCTCTTTCACAGAGGTAGGTGGATTTCTGAGTTTGAAGCCAGCCTGGTCTCTAGAGGGAGTTCCAGGACTGCCAGAGCCACACAGAGAGACCCTGTCTCAGAAAAGAAAGAGAAACCCTGTCTCAAAAAAACCAAAAGAAGGAAAAAGAAAGGAAAAGAAAAAGAAAGTAAGTAAGAAAGGAAAAGAAATATACAGAGGGAGGTAATCCCTCTGAGGAACAGTCATAGGGGAGGGGAATAAGGGGAAAATGAGAGGGAGGGGAGAATGGGAGGCTACAAGGGATGGGATAACCATAGAGATGTAACAAGAATAAATTAATAAATAATAAAAATTTTAAAAAAAAGGAAAGGAAAAGAAAAAGAAGAAGAAAGAGCATAAAAATCTTCACTTGGAAAAAAAATAATCACTTAGCCAGGCAAGGTACGGATGTTTATAATCCTAGCAGCCCTGACCCCTTCCCATACACAAATCTCCATATATAAGCTTTTGTTTGTTTGTTTGTTGAGACAGGGTCTCTCTGTGTAGCCCTGGCTGTCCTGGAACTCACTCTGTAGACCAGGCTGGACTCGAACTCAGATCCTCCTGCCTCTGTCTGAGTGTTGGGATTAAAGGCACCATGGCTCAGCTACATTTTGATTGTTGCTTCGTTTTTTCGATGATACAGACAGCAAAGGAGAAAAAAAAAAGTCCTACGACTTCTTGCCCTCAGTCGTTAGTTTTACTCTTTCCTTCCATCATGTCGTCTTTATTTTCAACCTTCTCATTTTTTTTCCTGTTTGTGTGATCCTTTGGCTTTTTTTCAGTTTTTGGAGTAATGTCTGTAATAGTTAGTTTCACATTTGGGACCCTCCTGCCTCAGCCTCCCCAGAGCGGGGCTGGTCGATGTGTATCCCACACCCTGGGGGATCTTCAGTGTGCTTGCCCTAATGGTGGGCTTGGCATCACTGGTCACCTGCTTTCAGAAACAACAAGGAAAGCAAGGGCTCCCTGACCGCTCTGGGACCCTCTCCTTCCGAGACTCTGTCCTTCAGCTATGGCCGCTTAGCTCTGTGGCGGAATTTTGCCATTTCCTCTCTTCTGACTATTATGCTTCCAAGAGCTGTTTTTTTTAAAAAAAAGATTTATTTATTTATTTATTATGTATACAGTGTTCTGCTTGCATGTACACCTGCATATTGGAAGAGGGCACCAGATCACATTATAGATGGTTCTGAGCCACCATGTGGCTGCTGGGAATTGAACTCAGGACCTTTGGAAGAGCAGGCAGTGATCTTAACCTCTGAGCCATCTCTCCAGCCCAAGAGCTGGTTTTGTTTGTTTGTTTTTTCGAGACAGGGTTTCTCTGTGTAGTCTTGACTCTCTGGGACTCCCTCCGTAGATCAGGCTGGCCTGGAACTTACAGAGATCCACCTGCCTCTGCCTCCCTGAGTGCTGGGGTTGAAGGGCGTGCTACCGCGCTGCGCTTGGAAACTACTTGCAAGCATGCACGTTCAGTTTCCTATGATAAATGCTTATTTGGTCTGCCGTAGTTCACTACAGTAAAGGCACTCACAGCATAAGTCTGCCTACCCAAGTTCCATCCTGGATTCCCTGGTGAAGGGGAGAATCTACTCTAGCAAAGTCCTCAGCCAGCAGGGTGGTGGGGGTGCGAGCCTGTAAACCCAGCACTTGGGAGGCAGAGGTAGCCAGGTCTCTGAGTTCGAGGCCAATCTGGTCTACAGAGCAAGTTCTGGGACAGCCAGGGATGCACAGAGAAACCCTGTCTTGACAAAAACAAAAACAAACAAGAGAGAAAGAGAGAGAGGCCACCACCTAGCTTCCATAATATAGGCTGCCACACATGCACTCACATACACACAATAATAGTAAATAAAAATAAATCCAAACTAAACAATATTATATATATCCATTTATATTGGAGAAACCTCATCTACACACACCTCCCGTTTTTATTATCATTTAATTTTAAAAATTTTATGTGTATGGGTGTTTTGCTGGCATGGATGTCTGTGTCCCACATGCAGGCCTGGTACCCTGGCTGGCCAGAGGAAGATGCTGGATCCTCTGGAACTGAACTTAGAGGTGATAATGAGCTGCCAGGTGGATTCTGAGAGCAAAGCCAGGGGTCTCAACCACTGAGCCATCTTTCCAGCCTTTGCCCCTTATTTATTTTATTTTATTTTATTTTATTTTGAGACAAGGTTTCTCTGTGTAGCCTTGGCTGTCCTGGACTCACTTTGTAGACCAGACTGGCCTTGAACTCACAGCAATCTGCCTGCCTCTGCCTCCCGAGTGCTGGGATTAAAGTGCGCTACCACGCCCAGCTTCATTCATTCATTTTTGAGAGAGAGGGTTGGTCTCAATGTGTAGCCTTGGCTAGCCTGGCGCTCTCTAAGCAGGCTGGCCTCAAACGCAGAGAGACCAGCCTGCCTTGGCCTCCTGAGAGCTAAGATTAAAGATGTGCACCCTGACCCTCAGCCCACATTTAGAAATATACGTATATTTAGATTAGGCGTAAATTACATTACACCTATGCTCTGAGGATAACAACGTGTTATCGTCTTCTGATTTAAAAAGGCATAAGAATTGGACCCAAAGATGGAAAAGAAAAATTAAAATAAATGCACAGTAAGTACTCATTCTGCTAGTAATTTGTTGTTCAAGACACTTCATTTGAGCACCTGCTACTCTGCACACACACCGGGTACTGTGGTAGGTGCCTGGGATCCTAACCGAAGGCAAGCCCCAGCGCATAGCGGACAGGCAGTGCACAGGTGGGAAATAATGACTGCGCAGTTACAGTCGGGCGGGCAGGAACTCGTAAGCAGGATATTATGGGATTGTGAAGGAGGAAAGGCACCTCATTCACCCAGGAATACCAAAGATGGGAATAGAATGCGGGCTCCTAAAGGACACCTGCAACCCCATCCTGCAGGAGGCAGAGGCAGGAGGACAGCTGGCCCTAGGTCAGCCTGGGCTGCACATGAGACTTTTCCAGTTTGATAATGTCATTTGGAATAAACCACCCAAGAACTAAGTAAAGAGCTAACAGCAGTGACGCACGCGTTTAACCCCAGGACTCAGGAGACAGAGGCAGGTAGATCTCTGAGTTCAAGACCAGCCTGGTCTACAGAGTCAATTCCAGGACAGCCAGGGCTACACAGAGAAACCCTGTCTCAAAAGCAAAGCAAAACAAAACAACAACAGAACAAAGCAAAACTAAGTAAAGAATCAATTAACTGTGGCTTGTGCTTCATATGGAAGGGAAGGGTGAGCATCAAGGCTGAGAGATTAGCCTAAAAATTGTAGTGCAGGTTGTAATTTTGTTGTTGTTTGTTTTCCAAGACAGGGTTTCTCTGTGTAGCCCTGGCTGTCCCGGACTCACTTTGTAGACCAGGCTGGCCTCAAACTCACAAAGATCTGCCTGCCTCTGCCACCTGAGTGCTGGGATTAAAGCTGTGCGCCACCACACCTGGCTCAGATTGTATTTAAAAACAAACAAACAGATTTATTTATTACTTATACAGTGTTCTGTTTGAATGTAGGCCTGCAGACCAGAAGAGGGCACCGGATCTCACTATAGATGGTTGTGAACCACCATGTGGTTGCTGGGAATTGATCTCAGGACCTTTGGAAAAACAGCCAGTGCTCTTAACCTCTGAGCCACCTCTCTAGCCCTCAGTTTGTAATTTTATTTTATTTTTTTTAAGATTTATTTGTTATGGGCCGGGCGTGGTGGCGCATGCCTTTAATCTCAGCACTTGGGAGGCAGAGGCAGGCGGATCGCTGTGAGTTCAAGGCCAGCCTGGTCTACAAAATGAGTCCAGGACAGTCAAGGCTACACAGAGAAACCTTGTCTCAAAAAACCAAAAAAAAAAAAAAAAAAAAAAAGATTTATTTGTTATGCATACAGTGCTCTGCCTCATGTACACCTGCCAGATTGTAATTTTAAATGTATTTATTGTTAAAACTTTTGGACTGGGCAGTGGTGGCACACATCTTTATCCCAGCACTCAGGAGGCAGAGGGAGGTGGATTTCTGTGAGTTTGAGGCTAGCCTGGTCTACATAGCTAATTCTAGAACAGCCAGGGACAGACAGACAGACAAGACACACACAAACACACAACCCTGTTTTAAAAAAGCAAAAAAACAAAACAAAAGTACACATTAAAGTGTGAGAGGACAGCAAGCTGGAGACCAGTTCGGGCTACAAAGCAAGTCTCTATATCCAAAAAATAAAATGCAACCCTCACAATAAGCCTTTGGCATCCCTTTTAAGGATGAGGAAGCTGGGAGCACATGGATGGTAGATTTGAACCTATGGCTGTTTAATTACTTCCCACTCTGCTCAAATGGAAGCCTCACTTGGGCCCATTTCTCTCTTGTGAGTAACTAGAGTAAACCTAGTGTAAAAAATTAGTAGAGTGGGCAGATGGGCTAGGACCAGTGCTAGAAAATATTGACAGTGCCACACTAAAATGGAAGCCACACTTTGCTAGTGGGGTGCTAGGAAAACATCTTTCCCCCTCGCCCCTCAAGATGGGGTTTGTGTAGCCCTGACTAGACTAGCTTTGTAGATTAGGCTGGCCTCTAGCTCACAGAGATCTGCCTGCCTCTGCCTCCCCGAGTGCTGGGAATAAAAGGTGCCCAGCTGTTTTGTTTTTGAGACGAGGGTCTCACTGTGTAGCCCTGGAGAGGCCTGGAGCTCACGGAGATCCTTCTGCCTCTGCCTCCTGAATGTTGGGACTAAAGGCATGTGTGTGTGTGTGTGTGTGTACTGTCCACTCAGACCAATAATATTCTCGAGGCCAAGGATATATATATATATATATATATAGTAAAACAATGAACATTAAAACTAGAGCTCAGGAAAGTGTATCTAAAGCTATTCTCAACAACCATAGTAAATTGGAGCAAATCCACTATATAATGGAGCCCTGGAGGTGGTACGGAAACCTAACCCAACCCAGTATAGTCTGTGTTCACTTGGGCCAATTGGTAGGAGGAATTCTTTGTTCTGCCGAGAAGTGTCTAAGATGTCAGAGGGTGGGAAAAGGAGGGACATCTGTTGTTAACTAGAGGTGTGCTGTGGCATCCAGAGGGGGAAGCGATAGTAGATTCATCGAGGCTTAGCGTAAGCCTTTGCCACTGGCCTGAGGATTTTCTCTGCAGACCCAAGTGTGAGCAGGCAGCTGAGTGGGAGAAAGCACGAGGAGTTTGGGGGTTCCCCCCCCAGCACTCTCCGCCAGCATCTAACCCTGCAGGTAACAGGAGCCCCGAATGTCTGGTAACCCTAGAGCAGGTACATGTATGCACTAAGTGGTGAGATGGGGGGGAAGATAGCAACCACAAAGAACCGTTTGATTTCCACAGTAATGCACACCGAGTGGCAGAAAGCAGCCCGTGTGTGTGTGTGTGTGTGTGTGTGTGTGTGTGTGTGCGCGCGCGCGCGCGCGCGTGCAGGAGTGGGGGAGAAGGAGGTGCCTATTCTAGCCGGGCCCTCCCAAACATTTCCTGAGAGCAGCCCGGTAGGTATCACAACCCGGGGGCTGGACTTCAGCTCCCCCGCAACAAGGCTGCGGTGTCCCGGAGGCTCAAAACACTGCTTTGTGTCGGACTAGAATGGGGGTGAGCGGGGCGACGGGACAGAATTAAGGCCTGGGAAGAGGGGTGCAACCGGGAGCCTGCGCGCCCGTGCCGACGACCATCCATCCTCCCGCGGGCGTGCTGGACACGGCGGCTCCGGGGACGGGGTGTCGCATGCTGGGCCGCGGTCGTACCGCAGTCCCGGGGCTCGGGGGAGGCCTGGTCGCCGAGCACGGGCCGTGCGGGAGCAGGAGGGGGCCGGGCCTGCGGGCCCGCGGCGGGGTCCGCGCGCGTGGGGCCGGCCCGGGCGCACCGACTCCACGGAGCTCGGCTCTCCCTCCCGCAGCCGCACACACATCGGCATCCGCCGCCGCCGCCGCCTCCTCTCCCGCCTCGGCCGCTCGGCCCGGCGCACACGCACAATTCAGATTTGCGCGCTGTTTCGAGGCTCGGTGACGTGTCCCCGCGACGGGCCAATGGCGCGCGGGCTCTGGTCAGGACAATGGGAGGGAACGGACCAATGGGTGCGCGCCGTGAGTTGGCGGTAGCCAATAGGAGGCGCGCTGGCTGGAGAGTAATGTTACAGAGCGGAGAGAGTGAGGAGGCTGCGTCTGGCTCCCGCTCTCACAGCCATTGCAGTACATTGAGCTCCATAGAGACAGCGCCGGGGCAAGCGCGAGCCGGACGGGCAACCGGGCGACTCTGAGCCTCGCGGACGGTGAGTGCGGGGCGGCGCGGGCCGGCGGGGAAGGCGCCGCGGACGGCTGCGGAGCCCGCGCGCACGGCGGACGGCTCCCCGCGGCCCGGAGCCGGCGGGTCAGGCTCCACACAAAGGCAAATGAGGGGGGGACGACCGCGGGGGGAGCCGGGCGCACGGAGCGAGGCTCGCCGGCCGCCGCCGCCGCCGCCACCGGGGACGCTGCCCCGTGCGGAGGGCGCCGCGGGCCTCGGCCGGGGGACGCCGCCGCCGCGACACACCGGAGGGCGGACGCCGCTGGCGCAAAAAAAAAAAAAAAATTTTTTTTTGTTCCGGATTATTTTTTTAAAAAATTATTTTAAAAAAACGTGTCCGTGGCCCCCGCGGACGGACGGGCCGGCGGGCGGAAGGCAGGCGTGCGCGGAGCGGCGGCGCTTTCCCCGGCTGCATGGGCGGCGGGGAGCGCGGGGCCCCCGGCGGGTGAGCGGGGCGGGCACGGGGGGCCGGGGGCGGCTCGGGCCGCCGGGCGAGGCGGCGGCGGGCGAGCAGGCGAGCGAGCGAGGCGGGCGGCGGGCAGAGGGGGGGAGCGGCGCCGCTGCGCTCGCTGGAACATGGCTGACTCGGCCCGGCGCTGGCTGCTGGCTGGAGAGAAAACAAGGCGGGCGGGCGCGCGTGCGGGCGGGGGAGGCTGGGCGCAGCAGTTCTGAGGCAACTTTTTTTTTTCCTCCTCCTCTCTCTCTTCCTCCCCCCCTTCCTCGCACTCTCTCTGTCTCTCTCTGTCTCTCTCTCGCTCCTGCTCTCCACGGCCCTGCGTTCTCCGTGCGGGGGCGGCGGGGCGCGCGGAGGGAGACGGCGCGGGGGCCGCGGGGGGGAGGGGAGGGAGGGGAACCGCGCGCCCCCGCCCCTCCCCCGCCGCCATGGCGAGCGCGCCAGCGCCCCGCCCGCCTGCTCGCTCGCCCGCCGCGCGCCTCGGTCTCCTCACACGCCCGCTCACACACACCCCACACACACATACACACACACACAGACAGACGCGCGCGCGCGCACACAAAGGGAAGGAGCCATGTTCGCGCTCGCCCTCGCGGCGGCGGCGGCGGCGCAGGCGGGGAAGACGCGCAGCGGCCATTCCGTGCGCCGGCCGCCAGGGCCGCGGGCGGAGCCAGCCCCCATTTCGAGCGGGGCTTCTCTCGCTTCGCTCTCTCTCTCTTTGCTCTCTCTCTCTCTCTCTGCGCCGCCGCGGCCGACAAAATGGGGGCGGCGGCGGGAGCCTGCGGCCTTCCGGGCGCACGTGGCGGCCCCGGGCCCCCCCTTCCTCATCCAAGCCCCCCCCAGCCTCGGGCCAAGTTCGGAGGGCGGGGAGCCTTGCCCGCGCGCCCCAACTTTCCACGGGCCCGGTTTATGAAAGGGGAAAAGACGCCCCGTGTTGGCGGGGGGGGGGGGCAGGAGTGGCTTTTGTCCCTCATTGTTTACTCGGAGAAACTTCAGACCGGACGTGTTTAGTCAGAGCTGAAGCGCATCTCCGGGCCAAAGCGCTAGGAAACCTCCCGGCCCTGCGCCGCCTCCGCCCTCCCGAGCAAAGTTTGGTGCGAAGACGGGGTGTTCCTAAAGCCGGGTAAACTTTATGCGCACGAGGGGGACTTGGTGCTTGCTGTGTCGGCTCACCACCACCCCCCCTTGCTTTTCTAGGCCCGTAATTCTCTAAGGTCCCACATGCTCGCCCCCTGCTGAATCCACAAATGGACACGGTGGGGTTTCCTTTCTTACAATGTTTGTATTTTGTCGGTTAAAAATTTTTTTAAAAATCAAACATGGTTTTAATGAACAGTTAGGCAGCCATTCAGAGCAGACACGGGCAAAAATAGTGAGTGCTTCAGTGTATCTGTGCCTACACTTCGGTCACACTTGGGGACCATTTTTGCTCCACCGACCCCCTGCGTCCCATGCCCCTCTTCTGTGGCTGTAGCCACTTCTAGGAACTGCCTGTCGTTTGCAGTGCTCTGTCTGGCTTTTTATGGGAGATTGCCGTCACCATCGTGTTAAATAACAAACTTTGGTTCGCCTTGCCACTCTTGAGTGGTCGAAGCTTGTCGTTTCACACTTTTCTTTACTAACATCGGATGCTTCATTTTAGAAAATCAACTAAACATGGGCAAAGGAGATCCTAAGAAGCCGAGAGGCAAAATGTCTTCATACGCATTCTTTGTGCAAACCTGCCGGGAGGAGCACAAGAAGAAGCACCCGGATGCTTCTGTCAACTTCTCAGAGTTCTCCAAGAAGTGCTCAGAGAGGTGGAAGGTAAGGGCCCAGCTGGCTGGTCTCACTGCCGGCTTGGCTACTAAAGACCCAAGGGTATTTTTCTGTTAAAGTGCTTTAGGGTGACATACTGAATATTTCTGTTTTAAGTTTACAAATAACTCTTGTAGACAATGTCTGCTAAGGAAAAGGGGAAATTTGAAGACATGGCAAAGGCTGACAAGGCTCGTTACGAAAGAGAAATGAAAACCTACATCCCCCCCAAAGGGGAGACCAAAAAGAAGTTCAAGGACCCCAATGCACCCAAGAGGCCTCCGTAAGTATCCAGCTTTTATTTTGAGGCGGTTCAGAGTAGATAAAAGTTGGTTGAGCCACCTTGAGTGTGTTGTTTGGTTTCTTGGCTGAGAACAGCTCAGGTCCTGTATTTAAGGGGTCATAAATGTGACAGTGCTGGGTGGGAGTGTCCAGGCCTTTGGAGTAAGGTACTTGATTCCTGCGCACAGTATTTCCCTAGCTGTGATTCTTTTTTTTTTCGAGACAGGGTTTCTTTGTGTATTCTTAGCTGTTCTGGACTCGCTTTGTAGACCAGGCTGGCCTCGAACTCACACCTATCTGTGATTCTTGGTCCTTTCTGTCTTTAGAAATTGATCAAAACTAGAGCCAATACCCTGCATCCACATTATGTGACTAAATATGTACACCCTAGGTACTTATAATGCAAAGCACACATTTGTTAAGATGCTAAAACTAAACTTTTGTTTTTAGTTCGGCCTTCTTCTTGTTCTGTTCTGAGTACCGCCCCAAAATCAAGGGAGAACACCCCGGCTTATCCATTGGTGACGTTGCAAAGAAGCTAGGAGAGATGTGGAACAACACGGCTGCGGACGACAAGCAGCCCTATGAGAAGAAGGCGGCCAAGCTGAAGGAGAAGTACGAGAAGGTATGGAGTGTGAGTTTGCTTCTCAGCGGATGAGGGGCAGCCAGGTGTTAGGGCTGCGCTGACAACTCCGGCCCGGCTGTTCGCTCATTTTGTTTTGCATATAGGAAAGACCTGATAACACTGCACTATCTTTAAACTGCTGTAGTTTTACTTCTTAATATATTCAGATTTGGGGAGAATTTGGTAGTAGTTTTGGTGAAAATGATTTTTAAGTGGTTAAGCATACTGTATAAAAATAGGTTGGGCAAACTAACTCCTGTCTATATACAAATGTTTATTGACATGTTTACTTTGGATTAAAATAAAGTCAGCTGAGTTTCATCAAGCCTTCCAAGTTACCTTCATTAGAATGAAGGGAAATTGTAAGTCCTAGTCATTAAGTAGTTACAGCTAATTCTAAGTAATTTGTTCTGAAAATACTCATTTCTAGATATTAATGAAACTGCATGCTTATAGTAAAACAACACCCAGCCCTGTGGTCTATGGGTTATGTCTGGCTGTGAACCTGTGGAATGCTGTTGTGTTCAGAAGGTGGCAGTATTACCCTTGGATCAGTCTGACTTCCAGTTTTACACTAGCATTAGGATGTGGTACATAACTGTACCTCAGTGAGGCCTAACAAAATATCAGGCTGCAGTTTCAGGCGTTTAGGTTTGCTAATTAGTCGTTTGATGACCTTCTGTCGTGGAAAGCATGTGGAGGTGTGTCGATAACTCTATGACGTTTCCTTGTGTTTATGTTTTCTTATTTCTTCCTCCCTTTGTTTTGAAAGGATATTGCTGCCTACAGAGCTAAAGGAAAGCCTGATGCAGCGAAAAAGGGGGTGGTCAAGGCTGAAAAGAGCAAGAAAAAGAAGGAAGAGGAAGACGATGAGGAGGATGAAGAAGATGAGGAAGAGGAGGAAGAAGAGGAAGATGAGGATGAGGAAGAAGATGATGATGATGAATAAGTTGGTTCTAGCGCAGTTTTTTTTCTTGTCTATAAAGCATTTAACCCCCCTGTACACAACTCACTCCTTTTAAAGAAAAAAAAATTGAAATGTAAGGCTGTGTAAGATTTGTTTTTAAACTGTACAGTGTCTTTTTTTGTATAGTTAACACACTACCGAATGTGTCTTTAGCTAGCCCTGTCCTGGTGGTATTTTCAATGGCCACTGACCTTGCCTGGTACAGTCTGGGGGTTGTAAATTGGCATGGAAATTTAAAGCAGGTTCTTGGTGCACAGCACAAATTAGTTATATATGGGGACGGTAGGTTTTGTTTTGTTTCTTTTTTCTTTTTTCCCCCCTTGTTTTTGTTTTTTGTTTTTTTTTTTCCATCTTCAGTTGTCTGTGATGCAGCTTATACGAAGATAATTGTTGTTCTGTTAACTGAATACCACTCTGTAATTGCAAAAAAAATTGCGGCTGTTTTGTTGACATTCTGAATGCTTCTAAGTAAATACAATTTTTTTTATTAGTATTGTTGTCCTTTTCATAGGTCTGAATTTTCTCAAGGGGAAGCTACTAGTCTTTTGCTTCTGCCCTTTTTGGGTCACATGGATTGTTGCAGTGTTTCTTCTCTTTTCATATAGTTAGCTGAAAAAAAGCTTTTGTCTACACACCCTGCATACTGTGATGGGGTAACATTTTCATCCATAGTTGAACCTCCAAAATGATGATGAGCTGGATAAGAGATACGGCTGCACAGCCCGCCTGGCAGAGTGATGAGCCTGTCACACCATGGATTACTGAGTAAAGAGTCAGCATCTGTCCTTGAAGGACTATCGGGAATGTTCTAATCCTTGCACAGGACTCCTAACTGCCACTACCGTGTAATGGCAGTTATGTTTTGCAGTTCCCCTACTAAAGAAGACCTGAGAATGTATCCCCAAAAGCGTGAGCTTAAAATACAAGACTGCCATACTAAACTTTCTGTTAACACTAGTCTTGGCAAAGGCTATGATAAGAAGGCTGGCTAATATGCCTTTGCCTCTACATATGGATTGCTCAGGAAACTTGACTGTTTTAAAAGTATTTTCAATTAGTTGAGTCAGCTTTTCTTAAAATTATGCCACATTTAAAAAGTTAAAACAAGGATATATTTTCCTATATTGTGACTTGTCCCTTTATAAATCAGATACAAGGCGATAAACTTTTTGCATATTAGTACAAGTTGTCCAATCCATTTGGTTTTCCTTTATAAAGCCCAAACTCATTAACCATGTTTAATCTGCTTAGTTTAGGGAACAGTTTGGCAATTTTGTGGGTTTTTTGAGATTATCGTTCTCTTAAAGTGCCAGTGTTTTAAAGTAGCGTTCTTGTAATTTTACACGCTTTTGTGATGGAGTGCTGTTATATAATTATGACTTGGGTTCTTTACATTTGCGTTTGTTTATGTAATTTGAGGAGGAATACTGAACATGAGTCCTGGATGATACTAATAAACTAATAATTGCAGAGGTTTTAAGTAATAGTTAAATGACTTTCACTTAAGAATTTAAGCTTTTTGTCACATGTCTACAGCAGTGCCTTGTAGTAGTAGTAACAACAAAGGCTTTTCCCCATTAGCAGCACTTGATGCTAGAGTTAGTGAGATAGCAGTGGGTAAAAAGCAATTGCTGTCAGCCCTGATAACCTGTGGTGGAAGAAGGGAGCCACCTTCCAGAGAGCTCTGGCCATGCACAAAGTTTAAAATGCTATAAATAGGCTAAGGGGCTGAAAAGAGACTTGTCAAATATACATATAGAAGTGAACCATGATGAGAATCTTAAGATTAATCTGAAACTCCCAGGTGAGGTTGGATTCAAAGGCTGCACATCAGGTCTCTGCAGCTCTGTGGACCTCGGCAGGCTGTAGTGGTGTGACTTGGAAGTCTGGCGCTTTAGAACTACCACCGTGTACATCTGCTCAAGTGGTCCTTTAAAAGTGAGCTCTGCCTTAAGGGAACTGCTTTGTAACTCTAGTGGGTGTGTCATGACAGCTACCCTTTTAAAGATCTTAAGGATGGCGACAGTTTGCCTTGCTTAACCAGTTTCAGATCTCAACATCAAATGAAACAACAAACTTGAATTTGAGAATTAATGGGCTCTGTTCAGTGTCCAAGCGGTACCCCATGCAACTATGTTTTGGCTCTCAAATTTTAAGCTGATGAAAGTGAGCGAAAATTACTTAGATGGTGCAGTATAAGACTTGATGAACATTCCTGGGAAGGTGTGGGAAATATTTTGGAGCTTGAGAAGGTTATAGCGCAATAGAAGCAAAAGCTGTTACTTGTAGGTGTAGCCCAGGCTTGCTTGTAGCCCTAGATGGGCCAGAAGGTTGCATTTCTGCTTCCCATTCTGCCGGGGCCACCATTGCCTAGTAAAATGACACCATTTCTGACTCCTTAGGTGTGTGCCTACTTACACAGCAATATTGCAATTAAATCACTGACATTCTTCAGGGTTGAGGCGCTAGTCTGGTTTCAAACTCTGTCTTGTCTAGCTTTTGGCTTCCCAACTACTGGGAAGTGGGTCCTCAAACCTGTAGGGTGCATTCCTTTAATTACAGTGCCAGGAGACGGATCCGAGTACTTAGTGAACACTACAGAGGTGGCCACTCAGCAGTTGCTTCCTAGGTACTTGGCGAATCGCGTAGCTCACATGATACAGCGCCTTGAGCTACACAGGAGAGGGGGCCAGTCGAGCACAGCGTGTCAGTGTTCCCATTGCTGCAGATGAGCACAGCTCAAGTGCAAACTGTTAAAGTGAACCACTGACTGGTGAGGATTGATAAGGGGCTGTGACAAGTTCCTTAAGCTTTCCCATTTACACCACTGTCTGCCCCTTGAAAAACCTCTTAGTACTAGGTAGAAGAAGGGAGTTAGAATGGCCAGGTTATCAAAGAGGCGAGGTGCTTCGTTTTCATACCCCTCAGCAAAGCAGCGCCAACAATTTTGGGAAATGCCCCGGGTTTGAGCCGAGTTACTTCCTTGAGTAAAGAGAATGTTGCTGTGCTCCTGGTAATGCAGTTTCAGGGTACGCTATGGCACAGAAATGCAAGTCATACATAACAGTGTGCCGTGCTGAAAAAAAATCCTGCCTGGAAGAAACCATCCCATTCCGCTTTAGGATTCGGACCCTAAGTAGTGGAGTTTATTGGACATCAACAGAAAAGGAAGTAATGATAACAGAACAATGAAATGTACCTCAGCGTAGTGGGTTTGGTGTGCAGAAGCTGGAATCCGGGATTAGGGCAGCAGGAAGGGGTGCTTAGTGTTTGGGTGTCCAGTGCCCCACCCCCCAGTCCCCCAAAAGGAAGGGTTAGAGTGAGGTCATTATAAAGGTGTTTGGTACAGTTTTTCCCATTCTTTAAAAACTTTGAGACAGGCTGACCTCAAACTCTCAGAGATCTGCATATTTCTGCTTCCCCAGTGCTGGGATTAAAGGTGTGCACCACCAAGCCACCCTACTTATTTATTCACTGTTTTTCAAGACAGGGTTTCATCTGTGTAGCCTTGGCTGTCCTGGACTCCTTTTGTAGACCATGCTAGCCTCACATGTGATCTACCTGCCTCTGCCTCCAGAGTGCTGGGATTAAAGGGGTGTGCCACCACACCCAGCTAAACCTCGATATTAAAATCAAAACAATTTTTTTTATATATATATTAAAAACAAAACAAGGGCTGGAGAGATGTCTCAGATGTTAAGAGCACTGGCTGCTCCTCCAGAGGTCCTGAGTTCAATTCCCAGCAACCACATGGTGGCTCACAACCATCTATAATGAGATTTGGTGCCCTCTTCTGATGTCCAGGCATATATTGTAGTCAGGTCAATGTAAACATAATAAATATTTTAAAAAAAATAAATAAAAACAACAAAAAAATGTGAGCAAGGCAGTGGTGGCACACGCCTTTAATCCCAGCACTCTGGAGGCAGAGGCAGGTGGATCGCTGTGAGTTCGAGGACAGCCTGGTCTACAAAGTGAGTCCAGAACATCCAAGGCTACACAGAGAAACTCTGTCTCAAAAAAACCAAAACAATTAAGTGTGTATGGGTGTTTTGCCTCTGTGTATATGTGTGATCTCCTGGAACTGGAGATACCTATGACTGTGAGATGCCTCTGGAGATCTGCCGCCCTTTTCTGGCCTCCAGAGGCAACAGGTGTGCAAGTGGTGCACAGACATGCACACAAACACTCATTTGCATAATTTTAAATTAAAAAATAATCATATACAAATGACCTCCCACATGTAACACCCCATGATTTGTGTGCTCTCTTCATGCCAGATATTGGCTGTCTTCTGTGTCCTGATATTTATTTATTTTTTAATTTTATTTGTTTATTTGGTTTTTCTTCTGAGACATGGTTTCTCTGTGTAGTCTTGGCTGTCCTAGACTGGATTTATAGACCAGGATGGCCTTGAACTCAGATATTCTCTTGCCTCTGCCTTCTGAGTGCTGGGATTAACGGCGTGTGCCACCACTGCCTGGTTTATTGTTAGTTTTTGTTTTGTTTTTACAGATTTGTTTGTTTATTATGTATACAGTTCTCTGCCTGCATGGACACCTGTAGGCCAGAAGAGGGCATCAGATTACATTATAGATGGTTGTGAGCCACTGTATGGTTGCTGACAATTGGACTCAGGATCTCTGGAGGAGCAGTCAGTGCTCTTAACCTCTGAGCCATCTCTCCAGCCCCTTTGTTTTATTTTTTTAAGACAGGGTCTTGCTGTGTGGCTCTGACTATCCCGGAACTCTTTATATATTGAACACAGAGATCTCCCTGCCATGATTCCTGACTGCTGATATTAAAGGCATGAGGCACAACACCAGGCTGAAACCTTTATTTTATTTTATTATTTATTATTATTTATTATTTTTTTTGAGACAGGGTTTCTCTGTGTAGCCTTGGCTGTCCTAGACTCGCTTTGTAGACCAGACTGGCCTCGAACTCACAGTGATCCGCCTGCCTCTGCCTCCCGAGTGCTGGGATTAAAGGCATGCGCCACCACACCCAGCTATTTTATTATTTTTAAAAATAATTATTTATTATATAGACAATGTTCTGCCTGCGTGTATGCCTGCATAACAAGAAAGGGCACCAGATCCCCTTATAAATGATTGTGAGCCACCATGTGGTTGCTGGGAATAGAAATCGGGACCTTTGGAAGAGCAGCCTGGGCTCTTAACCTTTCTCTGAGCCATCTCTCCCGCCCAGAAACCTTTATATTTTAAAAATAAAATATTAAAATACAATTGTCATCCAGGCATAGTGGCACATGCATGTTATCCCAGCACTCAGGGAAGAAGAGGCAGGGGGATATATAATATATCTGCCCAGAGTTCCCCAAGGACACAATCAGAAACACAGGCAGAATCAGATGGTTCTGGCAACTTGCTGTAAGTTTCCGCCATAGCTAGGTATTTAGTCATCGCACAAGACTGGCGGTGCTTCCCACGTTCACATCCTTGAACTGTTTTTGTTTTGTTTTTTGAGACAGGGTTTCTCTGTTTAGCCTTGGCTGTCCTGGACTCACTCTGTAAACCAGGCTGCCCTCGAACTCAGAGATCTGCCTGCCTCCGCCTCGGGAGCGCTGGGATTAAAGGCGTGCGCCGCCACTGCTCGGCCCAAGGTCCTCTTTTAAAAGCAGTCTGAACATACAGCAAGGGCATACAAAAGCGAAGTAAGTCATTTACTGGATGTGAGAGTTTAAGGAAAAGATGCTCGGGTCCTGCTGTGCGGAACCCTGGAAGCCTGAAAGGGCAAGCTCTTAGAGGCTCCTGAGAGCAGATGCTGCTCCGTCGGCTACTGCAGGGGAACCCCTCCCGGCTGCGCCAGATGTCTTATGGGCTTGCCTGTGTGTGGCTTTGGCATAGGGGACAAGCTAGGCACGTGAAAGCTAAGGTGCAGAAGACTGTACGGCCTCTTTTGACAAGGGGAGGTGGGAAGGGGGAGGGGGTCCCTTCTTTGGAAGCCATCACTCGTCTCGGGTCACCGCATGCTGCAGGCAGAGGCTGTAGAGTAAGTAGGTGGAGTGTAATCCGTACTTTATTACACCATTGCAGAGACCCGTGGAGATCCGGAGGGCAACTCACTGCCGTTCCTGTCTCAAACACACATGAAATATGGGGGGACCCTCCCCTTCCCTTTCCCCTCCCTGCCTCCCGCCTTGCCCTCCCTCACTGCTTCGCCCTCAACCATCGTTAAAAAATATATGTATGAGCATTGTACTTGCATGCAGGGATGTGTCCTTTAAAACACAGTAACAGGCTCCCACACTATTTGCCCATCCGCTGTGCTTACAAGTCTGTCTAGTTTTGAGGTGTTGGGTATGGCAAACCAAGCGCCTTGCACATGCTGGGCCAACATTCTACCACTGAGCCCTGGCCCAGAATTCGCTGTATACCATTGGTCTATAATGCATCATATCTACTGCCTTTGTGACAGCCCTCACTGAGGGAGCTGAAAAAACTCAGCTCTCATCTCAGAGAGGGTAACAAAGATGGGTAACAGACCTGGGCGCCCCCCACAATTTCCAAGTTCCTGTCAGATCAGAAATTCATGATGCTTGTCTAGAACTAGAACAAAGACGGTTGTAAGTCAAGACACGTTTTATTTTGAGACAGAGTCTCACTGTGTATCCCTAGCTGGCCTGAAACTCGCTGTGTAGACCAGGCTAGCCTCGCTCTCACAGAGACCTACCACCTCTGCCTTCTGAATGCTGAGATTAAGGGGGAATGGGCCACCATTCCTGGCTAGATCAAGACACCCTTTGTTTTGTTGTTTTGTTTTCCTGAGACAGGCTTTCTCCGTGTAGCCCTGGCTGTCCTGAAACTTACTCTTGTAGACCAGGCTGGCCTCGAACTCACAAAGATCCACCTGCCTCTGCCTCCTGAGTTTGCAGGCCTGCCACCACACCTGTCTATCATTGAAATGCTAATCAATTAATCAGCTTTGTGAAAGCTGCATTTTTTTTTTCTAGGAACTTTCACTCACAGATTTACTCAGTCCTGTGCTATTAAACATTAGTTTGTGGTTTTGTTTTGTTTTGTTTTTTAAACAAAGAGGCTCCAATGCCTAGCTATGCCTTATCCTCATACAACTATATAAGACTTTTTTTTTTTTTTTTTTTTGGTCTCAATATATTTCAAACAGTGGAATTGCTGAATCAGAGCATGTGATGATGCTGACACTGTCAACTGAGGAACTCCGGCATCACTTAGGAGACTCACTTCTGCACACATCTGTGAAGCTGTTCCCAGAAGCAGTAGGCTAAGGAGGAAAAGACCGAATGTGGGCGCTGCCTTCCGTGGGCTGGGACTGAGGAACCTGAGGAAAGCAGCGGGTGCACCTGTGTGCATAGCTCCCGCTTCCTGACTGCAGGCTCCCGCTCCACCCATCACTGCTGGACCCTCCTCATCACTGTGGTCCTTATCCGCTGTGATGGGCCGAACCCGGAACCACAGCAACGCTTTTGTGACTTTTCTCCTGTATTTTGTCAAATCAGCAAGAAAAACAACTAAAGCAAAAGATGAGCTGCATTGGGTGAATTTTACCAAAGCTCTTTTCAAAAATGTACCCAAGTTTAACTTTTTAAAAAGCCATTCAGAAGCCGGGCGTGGTGGCGCACGCCTTTAATCCCAGCACTCGAGAGGCAGAGGCAGGTTGAACTGTGAGTTCGAGGCCAGCCTGGTCTACAAAGCGAGTCCAGAACAGCTAAGAATACACAAAGAAACCCTGTCTCGAAACCCCCCTCCCCAAAAAAAAGCCATTCAGGGGCTGGAGAGATGGCTCAGTGGTTGAGTGCACTGCCTGCTCTTCGGAAGGACTTGGGTTCAATCTCCAGCACCCACACGGCAGCTCACAGCTGACACCCTCACACCAACGCACCTAAATTAAAATTAAATAAAAATATTTTAAAAAGCCATTCAGAGTCAGCAGTCGTGGCGCACACCTTTAACCCCAGCGCTCCCGGAGGCAGAGCCAGGAGGATCTCTGTGAGTTCGAGGCCAGCCCGGTCTGTAACGCAAGTCCAGGACAGCCAAGGCTACACAGAGAAACCCTGCCTGTCTAAGAAAAAAGAAAAAGAAAGAAAGAAAAGAAAGAAAGAGAAAGAAAAGCGAGGAGAAGCTATTCCGATCATTTTACATGCAAGGAATAGGGAAGGTCTTGTCTTTTAGGATTCTGTAATGGTTCAAAGCCACAGCTGAGGAAAGCATGGAGCATCAACTCTTCGACTGCAAGCAGATAAAAGCACGAAACACTAAGGGAACCCTAGGGTTGAAGTGGCCATTCCTCTTTATCCATCACTATTTTGTGTACTACCTTCCAGGTTGAAGATTAACTTGAAGAAAAACCTTGACTTTTTTTTTTTTTTTTTAATACTCAGCTAACTGCAGGGTTGTAGTCCAAACCAGTTGAGACCGGTCAGTTGGAAATGGTAGAAAAACACATTTTGCACAGGCAACTTTATTATTCTTTTTTTTTTTTTTTTAATTTTGATTTTTCAAGACAGGGTTTCTCTGTGTAGCCCTGGCTATTCTGGACTCACTTTGTAGACCAGGCTGGCCTTGAACTCACAGCGATCGGGCTGCCTCTCCCTCCCGAGTGCTGGGATTAAAGGCGTGTGCCACCACGCCTGGCCTAACTTTATTATTCTTGATTGGCTTGTGTTGGCATTCTTTATAATCTTCCTAATATCTAAAATTTACCACTCACGAATTGTGTCAGAATTTTTTTCTTTAGAGACTGGAGAGGTGGCTCAGCAGTTAAGAGCACTGGCTGCTCTTACAGAGGACCTGGGTTCGATTCCGAGAACCTACATGTTGGTTCACAACTGCCTAAAACTCTAGTTCCAGGGGATCCAGACCCCTTCTTTGGGCCTCTGCAGGTATTGCACCCACATAATGCACAGACACAAATGCAGGCAAAGTCATACACAAAATACGAAAAAAAAAGCCTAAAGATAAATAAATAAGACATGTGCTTTAAATAACAGTAAATAATATTTCTTTTATTTTTACTGGCATTTTATGTGCATGGGTGTTTTGGCTACTGTATGTATGTGCACCATGCCCATGCCTGGTGGCAAGAAGACCAGAAGAGAGCATCAGATTCCTTGGAACAGGAAATACAAACAGTTGTGAGGCACCATGTGGCTACCAGGAACAGAACCTGGGTCCTCTGCAAGAGCAGTCAGTGCTCTTAACTGCCAAGCCTCTATTTTAAATTTAAAAAAAAAAAAGGCATTTTAAATGGATAGCCAGTGTGATGCTGCACTATTGGCTGTGTGCTACCATTGGTTGGGCATATATCTTCTTTTTGTTGTTTGTTTGTTTTTTATTAATTCATCCATATTACATCTCAATTGTTATCCCATCCCTTGTATCCTCCCATTCTTCCCTCCCTCCCTCTTGCACCCTATTCCCCTCCCCTATGACTGTGACTGAGGGGGACCTCCTCCCCTTGTTTATGCTCATAGGGTATCAAGTCTCTTCTTGGTGTTTGTTTGGTTTTTGAGACAGGGTTTCCCTGTGTAGCCTTGGCTGTCCTTGACTCGCTCTGTAGACCAGGCTGGCCTTGAACTCACAGAAATCCACCTGCCTCTGCCTCCCGAGTTCTGGGATTACAGATGTGTGTCTCCACAGTCCTGACTGGCTGTGAGAGTCCCGCCCAGGACCCAGGTGACCCGCACTTCCTCAGAGGCCAAAGCCAGGGCTAGGGTACCATGTGCCACAGAGGGGAGCAGGGTGTGATGCTGAGGCCTGCATGTGGCTATTTCTTCTCCCTTCTCCCACACATTCTTTCTCTTCTAGTTTCCAAACTCTGTAGGGTCATGGGGGGGTCAGGTGCTCCGTGCCCCATTTCCAGGCACACACTGCTTTCAGACAAGGCCCCCCAAGCCCAGGCTTCAACTTTCCACTTACTATTAAACCAACAACAATGGAGTCTGTGCTGGTTAGTTTTTTATCTACTTGATACAAACTGGAGACACCTCGGAAGAGGAAGGGCTCAGCTGAAGCATGACCTTCGTCAGGCTGGCCTGTGGGCCTCTCTGCGAGTGATGCCACTCCTGCGCAGCTGGTCCTGGGTGCTCTAAGAAAGGGAGTTGCCCCTGAGCTGGTAGCAAGCCAGCAAACAGTGTTCCTGCCTCCACATTCCAACTTTGAACCCTGCCCTGACTTCCCTCAGTGAGGGGCTATAACCTGTAAGGTAAAACTCAACCCTTTCCTCCCCATGTTGGTTTGGGCAGCATTTTATCCCAGTGCTAAAAGCAGACTAAGGCAGAGTCCCGAGCAGTTCACTCTGCTTGAAGGATGGGTTATCCTTTTTCTAGGCTTGTCAGTCCCAGAAGCAGCAGGAATCCCAGCTGTTGGTGGGTGTACCACCTGTGGTGGGGTATGTCTGCAATGCCAACACTTGGGATGCTGAGGCAGGAAGATGGTGAATTTGAGGCCAGGCTGGCCTCATAGGCAAACTGTGCCATGAAAAGGGAGGAGATGACAGAGGAAGGGAGGGAGGGAGGGAGAGGGAGAGACGAAACTAGAATATTCATGAAAAAGTTGATTTTCTACACAGAAGAAACTGTATTCCAACAGTTGGCTTAATGCTGAAGGAGGTGGGGGGCATATGCGCCATTTCAATAACCTGGAGTTCCCATATTCTGTTGACCCAGACACCCAGAAGGATTTGATATGCTACCAAGAAATATTGACATGAAATTGTAATTATAGAGGGGTAGGACCTTGCGGGGAGATGGACACTGCTTTGTCCAGTGTCTCCAGCTGTGGACGTCAGCACCAGGAATCATAGTCATGTTGGACAGTCTTTGTCTGTTTTGGATGAATCTTTAAACTTAAATATGAAATGTTTAATGTTCAGAGACCTTTTCCCTTTTCTTGGTGGTGCTAGTAATCAAACCCAAGTCCCCCCCCCAACACACACGTGCTGTCTAGGCAAGCACTGCACTGCTGAGGTGTCCCTGGAATGGGATGCACCCACTGAGCTCATGGCTTCCAGCCTGAGGTGATGGCACACACCTGTCATCCAGCACCTGGGAGGCTGAGCTAGGAGAACCACCAACTGAGCACAGGGGGAAGAGGTGGGGGGTGGGGGGAGGGGAGGGAGGGGGAGTGAAAGGGGAGGAAGGACAGGGAACAAGGAGGGGGGGAGAAGGTGAAGGAGGAGAGGGAGGAGGAAGAGGAGAAGAAAGAGGAGGAGGAGAGGGAAGAGGGGAGGAGGAGGAGGGGGAGGAGGAGGAGGAGAGGGAGGAGGAGGGGAACAAATGAGAAGGAATCTTTTCCAGGCTGCTGAGAGGTCACTAAGTCTGAGTTCAGGCCCAGGACCCAGGCAGTGAAAGGAGAGAACTGACTTCTGCCAGTTGTCCTCTGACTTCCACACATGTGACATGTATGCACACCCAAACACACACACGTGCAGACTCAAATGCACATGCACACATGCACACCCAAACACATACATGTGCATGCACACACACACCCAAACACACACGTACACACACATGCAGACTCAAATACACACACGTGCACACATGCATGCCCAAACACACACACATGCACATACACATATGTACATGCATGTGCAAGCATATGCACACACACATGTGCATGCACTTTTATTTTTTTTATTATTTATTTATTTTTTGTGCATACACTTTTAAATAAATGTAATAAAATAAACCTTCAGGTCATGAACACATTAAGGACATTTCTTTAATGTCATTCATTCTTTTTACCAAAGCCTGTTTTAACCAGTATCCCAACCGCTCAGGCTCGGATTCAGAGATTCAGACTTCCTATTCTAATCCTATTCTAATCAGGTGTTAACTGAAGGTCTTCCAAATTATTATGCTCAAGGTTATACTAAGTATAAATCTCTCTGCCTACTCTATAATTTTACCTTCTCTTAATGACACGAGAGCTCATTAAATAGTGACAAGTGACATACATCATCAGAAGCTACCGTACAGACCACTTACATACAAATCCTACACTGTAGGTTGGGAAGGGAATACATGGAAGTGTGCGGGGAGGAGTGTGTTGGTGCAAACCTGTAACCACAGTCCTCTGGAACTTAGGGGTGAGCAATGTCTACGAGTTCAGGGCCAGGACGGTCAGGGCTACCCAGCAAGGCCATGTCTCCAAAAACTATAACAACAACATCATCATCATCATCATCATCATCATCATCATGCTAGAAAGAACACATTATTCTTTACCTTCTACTTATGGTTATGTGTATGCAGAAGAGGGTATCAAGTATGGGTATGGGGGGTGCCAGGCGTGGTGGCGCACGCCTTTAATCCCAGCACTCAGGAGGCAGAGGCAGGCGGATCGATGTGAGTTCAAGGCCAGCCTGGTCTACAAAGTGAGTCTAGGACAGCCAAGGCTACACAGAGAAACCATGTCTCAAAAAACCCAAAAAAACAAAAACAAAAACAAAAGTATGGGTATGGGTTTCTTACATGTATGTATGTATGTATGTATGTATGTATGTATGTATTATGTATGTATGTATAGCATATATGTGCCTGGTACCCCCAGTGACCAGAAGAGGGCAGCAGATCCCCTGAGATTGGAGTTACAGGAGGTGGTGAGCCCCCAAGGGGTGGGTGGGGACCTGAACCTGGGCCACTAAGGCATGTCTTCAAAGTTGAAGACACATTTTTTTTCTTTTTCTTTTTCAGTTTTTCAAGACAGGGTTTCTCTGTGTAGCCTTGGCTGTCCTGGACTCACCTTGTAGACCAGGCTGGCCTCGAACTCACAGCGACCCACCTGCCTCTGCCTCCCAAGTGCTGGGATTAAAGGCGTGTGCCACCACGCCCGGCTTCTGGAGATGCATTTCTACACTCCCAAATACAACCAGTTCCGTTCAGTAGGTGCATGAAATCACCTCGTCCAAGCAGAAGGTTGAAAAAATCCAAATCCCTGAGGGATTGGTAAGTGACTGGCTTGTCTTGGACCTATCCACTTGTGGACCATACAGGCCAGACACTGGACTTGGCCCTGAAGGAGAAAAGAGACCACCCTGCCTCCTACGCAGTGTCTGTGACCTACCTGATGATTCGACACACAGTTAACAAGAACACACATATAAAGAGAATTTTAGGTGCTGCTAAACTCATGAAAATAATAAAGCAAACGGTTAATGGGAGTGTCGCTGTCTGAGGAGGCCCCTCTGAGGGGCTACCAGGAAGTGGGTTCATTGTCAAACTTTTCTAGCAGTTTCCCAAGTGCTCTCACTGTTTCGGTGGCTGGGATAAGGCGACCTGCTCAGGCCCCCAGGCCCCCAGGCCCCCATCCCTTCCCCGAGGCCAGCCACTTCCTTACCCAGCCCCTTCCAGGGTCGGGAAGGAGTGCACTCTCCCATTTTCTTCAGGACTCTCCCCTGTGGTATTCACTCTCTCCCAGGAGCAGGCCTCCGGAGTCAGTTCAGGATGTTGCAAATAGCAGCAACAGCTGCAGCTGGAGGTGGCTGCCCGGGGGCTGCGTGCCAGCCGCTTCCACCGCAGGAGCCAAGGCCTCTCCGGCCTCCGGCATGCCCTTGCGAGGCCAGCGACAGAGGCCAGCGCACTGGTGCAAAGGGTAGCTTTCACTTTCTCACGGTGCACCGTACTGATGGGGGACAGGGAAGGGAAGGGCGAAGGAGGTCGCCTCCAGGGTCAGCCTGCAGCAACCTCTTTTGCTGACACTGAGGGAAGAGATAAACGTGTGAGTGCCTGGGGAAACCGGCTCTCAGAAGCGGCAGCACACAGCACAGCCTGTGTTTAAGGAGCCCAGCCATCCCCTGACAACTAACTGGCTTGGTCCTTTTTCCCTGGATCGGATCACAGGCTTCTTCTAGCAGAGTCCACATCCTCCAGTTTTGCCAGTGCAACCAAAGGCCTTGCTGTGTTCCCAGCCCTTTCTACGTTTCCCGCCTTTTCCCGTGTCTCTAGCCAGTTACAAGAGCCCCCTTCTCCTAGGGCCAGTCTCCCGAATGTAAAAATACAAGGACCCTGAAATCCTTTAGGGTGTTGATGCCAAGTCCTCCCCGAAGATACAAAACTCCACAGGTGTTCAGTCAAGTTCTTCCTATGGAGGGATGGCCGTTTGCCCGGAACGTACACACATCTTCCTGAATACTTAAAATCATCCCCCAGGTGACATTCGATCAGGAAGCTATGGATGTAGTTACATTGTGTTATTTAGAGATTAACGGGGACAAACGGTCTCTACAGGTGACTTTTCAAAAATGACAAAATATTTTTGACCCATTAGTAACTTGAGTATAAAAATGTCTGACTGTGTTGTCTATAAAACACAAACTGTAAGCTGGGTGTAGGGGGCACACCTATAAGCTCAGCACTTAGGAGTCTGAGGCAGGAGGATTGCCAGGAGTTCAAGGCCAGCCTGGGCTACATAGTGGCACTGAGGTCAGTTTGAACTGCATGCATGCAAGACCCTATCTCAGAAAGCAAAGACAAAAAAAGGAAGTACAGAGCCAGGCACTTGAGAAGCTGAGGCAGGAGGATTGTCACAAGTACAAGACCAACCAGAGCTACAGAATGAGTTCCAGGCCTCCCTGAGTATAGAGTAAGAATGTGCCCCCAAACAAACAGAAAGAAGGAGGGAGGGAGGGAGGGAAGATGTAGAAGAAATAAGGGAATGTAGGAGTCAGGTGTGGCCGGGCGTGGTGGCACACGCCTGTAATCCCAGCACTCGGGAGGCAGAGGCAGGAGGATCGCTGTGAGTTCAAGGCCAGCCTGGTCTAAAAAGCGAGTCCAGGACAGCCAGGGCTACACAGAGAAACCCTGTCTCGAAAAACCAAAAAAAAAAAAAAAAAAAAGAGTCAGGTGTGGTGGCACCCTGGAGTCTGAGGCAGGAGGATTACACCGTAGATGACTTCCTGGAATACAGAGAGAGTTCCAGGCCAGCCAGAGCTACAGGAGTGGCTGTGGTGAGGAGAGAGGGGGAAGAGGAGGAGACAGTGGCTGTAGCAGACACTAAGCCCAGGCCCCTGCTAGAGATGGGGACCCATTGATGCTGAGGTGAGAAAGTTGGCCGGAGGGAATCCCATAGAGCTAGTGTCCAGGGCCTCACTCACCCTCTGGAAGGTTTTAGACCTCAGCTGCAGCAGCTGATCAGAGGCAGGTGCTCGATTCCTCAGAGAGCTTTGGTTCTCCTCCTGGGTCCTGCTGTGTGTGTGTGTGTGTGTGTGTGTGTGTGTGAGAATCCCTGGGAATTGCACTCACCTCCTGGGTCCTGCCTAGCGTGTGTGTGTGTGTGTGTGTGTGTGTGTGTGTGAATCCCTGGGAACTGCACTCACCTCCTGGGTCCTGCCTAGCGTGTGTGTGTGTGTGTGTGTGTGTGTGTGTGTGTGTGTGTGAATCCCTGGGAACTGCACTCACCTCCTGGGTCCTGCCTAGCGTGTGTGTGTCTGTGTGTGTGTGTGTGTGTGTGTGTGTGTGTGTGTGTGTGTGGCGGGGGCAGCCCTGGGAACATGTGTCTACCTGGGCTTTCTGGCGGTGTGCTCCAGGTCCAGCCTGGTAAGGTGCAAGGTGGAATTAACGCCCTTCTTCCTCCTGGTGGTGAAGGTCCTAGGTGTGTCACCTGAAGGCTGCTCTCCCGAGGCTACTGTTAGGTATAAGAGTCTGGCTGGTCAGCCTTGTGATGCTGCGACCAACGCGGGGAGCATCTCTTGGCTTTATGAGAAGAAACATGAAACTAGTAAGGACCGATGACTGTCTAGCACCCTGTCACAGGAGAGGGCCACAGACCACACACACACACACACACACACACACACACACACACACACACACACAGAGTTCTTCTACAGTTCTTTTGGTTGTTTTTAATTTTTAAAGGATTTATTCATTTATTTTATTTATTTTTGTTTTGTTTTGTTTTTCGAGACAGGGTTTCTCTGTGTAGCCTTTACACCCCTGGACTCACTTTGTAGCCCAGGCTGGCCTCGAACTCACAGAGATCCACCTGCCTCTGCCTCCCGAGTGCTGGCATTAGAGGCATGCGCCACAAATACTGGGCTCATAACTTAAATGTTAGGAATTCACCTGGTAAAGCAGGCATAGTGGCTCACACTTGCAAACCTCAGCAGTGCGGAGTCTGAGCAGGAGACCGGGGGGGGGGGGGGGGGCCTGAGCAGGGGCTCCTATCATGACCTAGGCTGCAGTTCCAGCAGGCAGGGCAATCAGACATGCAAGGCCACCCTCAGCTACATAGCAAACCTGGGCCAGCCTGGGCTACAAGAGTCCCTGGCTCAAGAAATAAAGTGTCTAAAGCAGGAGCTTTAAGGGGTGGAGAGATGGCTCAGAGGTTAAGAGCACCGTCTGCTTTTCCAAAGATCCCTGAGTTCAATTCCCAGCAACCACACCGTGGCTTACAATCATCTGTAATGAGATCTGGTGCTTTCTTGTGGTGGGCAGGCACACACATGGGCAGAATACTGTATAAATAATAAATAAATCTATAAAAAATAGCCTTTAAAAAAATAAAATCTTGGATCGGGTGGTGGCAGCACACCCTTTAATCCCAGCAGGTGGATCGCTGTGAGTTCGTGTCCAGCCTGGTCTACAAAGTGAGTCCAGGACAGCCAAGGCTACACAGAGGAACCCTGTCTCAAAAAAAAAAATTAAAAAAACAAAATAACAAAATAAAATTTTGAAACAGTATTTCTCTGGGTAGTTCTGGCTGTCATGGACCCGCTTTGTAGACCAGGCTGGCCTCAAACTCACAGCGATCCACCTGCCTCTGCCTCCCGAGTGCTGGGATTATAGGCGTGCGCCACCACGCCCGGCTTTGATTTTTTTTTTTTAGACAGGGTCTCACTATGTAGTCCTGCCTGGCTTGGAACTCACTATGCAGATAAGCTTGTCCTCAAACTCACAGAGATCTGCCTGCCTATACTTTACAAGTGCTGGGATTAAATGAGTGCACCACTACATACATACACACATACATACATACATACATACATACATACAGTCACATGGCCTAGAGTTAAAGCAGCTGTAAGCCTTCCTGTGGTGGCTGGAACCTAACAGGGTCCTCTGTTAGAGCAATAGTGTTTTCCAACTGCAGAACCGTCTCTCCATCCCTATATTTATTTTGAGATCGGATCTCACTGTAGCTGTCTTTGTTAGGGTTTCTATTGCTACAACAAAACGCCAATGACCAAACAGCAATTTGGGGAGCGGGGAAGGGGTTTATTTGGCTTATACTTCCACATCACTGTTCATCACTGAAGGAAGCCAGGACAGGAACTCAAATGGCAGGAACCTGGAGGCAGGAATTGATGTAGGGCCCATGGAGGGGAGCTGCTTACTGGCTTGCTCCTAGTGGCTTGCTCAGCATGCTTTCTTAGAGAACCCAGGACCACCCACCCAGGGATGGCCCCACCCACAATGGGCTTGCACCTCCTCCACCCATCTAATCAAGAAAATGCCCTGCAGACTTACTTGCCTGCAGCCAGGTCCTATAGAGAGGTATTTTCCCAGTTGATATTTCCTCCTTTCAGAAGACATAAAACAACCCAGACGGTGGTAGCACATGCCTTTAATCCCAGCACTTGGGAGGCAGAGGCAAGTGGATCACTGTGAGTTCAAGGCCAGCCTGGTCTACAAAGTAAGTCCAGGACAGCCAAGGCTACACAGAGAGACCCTGTCTCAAAAAACAAAACAAACAAACAAAGACATAAAACTATCCAGCATAGTAGCCCAAGCTGGCCTTGAACTCATAGAGATCCTCCTGCCTCTGAGTGCTGAAATTAAAGATGTGTGCCATCACTGCCCAGCTTAAGATTTAAATTTTTTTATTTTATTTTTTATGTATGAGTGTTTGCCTTCACATAACCCATGTGCTCCACATGCATGCAGTACCCTCAGAGGCCAGAAGAGGGAGTATGGTTCCCTGGAACTGGTGTCATAGGCAGTTATATGCCACCATGTGGGTGCTGGGAACCAAACCCAGGACCTCTGGCAGGTCCCTGAGCCATCTCCCCTGCCATCTGCACTGGTCGGCTAGTTACAGCCTCAGGTCATCCGGATTTCTGAGGAACCATGTGTGATTTTTGTCAGTATTTATACTCTGACATAATACAACACCCCAGGAATACACATTACTTAATTCCATCCCAAGCAGTTATTAAGAACTAGTTATTAAATTTAAATGCTGATAGTTTTACATAGGTTTGATTAATTCGTCCTATAAAAATGTGATTCCTCAGATTCAAACAGCTATTGCCCAAAGGAAGTAAGAACAGGTTGGAGAGCTGCTTTGATTTCAAACATAATTTACAGCATAAATTTCTACAATAGCAGACATTACTTCATCCCACCCAGCACATTCACTGACAAACTGGTTACTAAATCAAAACGCTGTTGTTAGAAAGAGCCTGGTGCTGCTTTGTGCCTTTGATCTCATCCTGAGGACTGTGGTAGCACGGATCTGCTGTGTCTACTAAACTCTGTAAACCATTAATGGATGGTGTGTCCACCTGGCACCTGTGTCATACTGCCCATAAGATGACCTGCCTGTGAAGTGACACCCTCGGCCTCTAGAGGCTTCCTGGTCAGAGTTTCCAGTGAAATGAGAGGTTAGAGTAGGTCCCTAGAGTCCCCATGCCTAAGGTCATGTGCAGTTAGGGCACAACTGGATATAACTGGTTGGGAGGGGTGTCTGCATGTTCCAGTGAGGGTTCCATGACCCTCCCCACACCTCCTTCCCTGATAGAAGGTCCACAGTCCACAAGCCCAGCTGTGCTTGTCTGTGAAGGTCCGGCAGTTTGGCAAGTTATCCTCTGACCCCCAAATGCCAGAGAGCACATACACACCCACACAGCAAATAAACACAAGTAACACATTTTAAATAAAAGAATGCCATTTAAGATCTGGGTATGGTGGTGCACACCTATAATCCCAGCACTCTGGAAGTCTGAGGCAGATGGATTTTTGTGAGTTTGAGGCCAGCCTGGTCTACAGAGCAAGTTCCAGGATAGCCAAGGATACACAGAGAAAATCTGTCTGGGGTTGGAGAGATGGCTCAGAGGTTAAGAGCACTGCCTGCTCTTCCAAAGGTCCTGAGCAACCATATGGTGGCTCACAGCCATCTATAATGAGATCTGGTGCCCTCTTCTGGCATGCAGGTGTACATATAGGCAGAGCACTGTATATGTAATAAATAAATTGAAGAAGAAGAAGAAGAGGAAGAAGAAGAAGAAGAAGAAGAAGAAGAAGAAGAAAAGACATCTTGTCTGGGAAAAACAAAGAGAGAGAGAGAGAGAGAGAGAGAGAGAGAGAGAGCCTGCCTTAGATGGCAAAGCATTTGGCATACACAAACAGGAAGAGCTGGGCCTGAGTTTGATCCCAGAGTCTTCCTAGAAATGCTGGGCCCAACTTTTTTCAAGATGGCACCACAGGTGAAGGAGGAAGTGAAGTGAAGGCTTGGGAAACAAAAGTCAGTGCTGAATGCTGTTTGAAGCCATAAGAAGATCTTCCCATCATCCACCTCCCAGAGACAAAGATGCTGCAGCCAGAAGACCCTCGGGAAGGCACACGGGAGAAAGAGGCTGGACCACTGTGCTGTCATGGAGTTCCCTGGCCACTGAGTGGGCTGTGAGGAGATGGAAGGCAACACCACACTGGGTTCACTGAGGATACCAGGCCACTGAACACCTGATCCAACAGGCTGTGGTGACATTGGTGGGGCCAAAGTCAACACCCTGATTAGGCATGACAGGGACACTGCTCTGTTGCTCTGATGGCTGCCAGTAAAATGGAGGTCATCTAAACCTAGTCCAACTGGCTAGTTCTTTTTTTTTTTTTTAAGATTTATTTATTTACTGTATGAGTGTTCTATTTAAATGTATACTTGGATGCCAGAAGAGGATGTCAGATCTCATTTGATAGATGGCTGTGAGCCACCATGTGGTTGCTGGGAATTGAACTCATGACCTCTGGAAGAGCAGACAGTGCTCTTAACCACTGAGCCATCTCTCCAGCCCCCCAACTGGCTAGTTCTAAGTGCACTTTTTGTTATAAAAACAACAATGAAAAACTGTTAGACACAGTGGTGCCTGCTTACAATCCCAGCCCCGAGAAAGCAGAGGCAGGAGGATCTCTGGGGCTCATTGGCCAGTCTGTCTGGCTTAGTCAGTGGGCTCCAAGCCAATGACACATCCTGCCACAAAGGAGGTGAATATTGCTCCTGAGGGTGACCCTAGGGTTGCTTTATGACATCCCCATGTGGACATACACATTCATGTATGCACACAAGTGTACCCGTGCACGCACACTCGCATACACACTTAAACACACACAGGTGAAAAAAAAAAAGTAAAGGAGCTGGGTGTGGTGGTGCACGTCTGTAAATCCCAGCATCAGGGAGACAGAGGCCGGCAGAGTGTTGAGAGCTGAAGGAGACGGAGGCCGGCAGAGCGTTGAGAGCTGAAGGCTAGTCTGATCTACAAAAGGAGTCTAGGACAGCCAAGGCCACACAGAGAAACCTTGTCTTGAAAAGCTAACACAATTGTAGACTTAGGGTTATTGTGTAATTTAAATTCTGATTTCCTGTCTAAATGTTGTGTAAACTATGATCCCCTATTGTTATATCAATAAAGCAGCATACAGCCAATCAATGAGCAGGGGAGAGAATAGGGCGGGACTTCCTGCCAGACAGGGGAGGAGGAGTCAGGGGAGGAAGCAGGGGATTCAGCTGAGGGTTGAGGTCCAAGGAAGATCAGGAGGAAGGAGCTGGAGCCTAGGAAAGCTACAAAGTGCAAGTATGGCTGGGATGTTTGCTGGAAGCAAGACAAAACAGCATAGAGGGTTTAGAACAGACTTCAACTGCTCAGATTGTGTCATGAAGCCTTGTATTACAAAAGAGTCTCAATTATCTGTGTGGTAACCCAGTAAAGAAATAAGCTAGGAGAAACAAACACAGTTTTATAAAAATAACTTCAACACAACACAAAACAAAACAAAAAAGAAAGAAAATAGAAAGAAAGAAGGAAAATTTTTTTTAAAGGGAAGAAATTCATAAGAAAGTTTTCAATTTTTCCCCTTTGAAGTGTGTGTATGTAAACTTTGGCTTAAAAAGAAGACTAACTCATGGCGTCCAAAAGTCTACACAGCAGATTCCATGTCAGCTGGGGCCATGTAGTGAGACTCTGTCTAAAAGAAAAGGAAAGGAAACCAAAAACCAAAATCACAATCGCCAGGTCTATGGCACATCCTTTAGTCCCAGCACTGGGAGGCAGAGGCAGGAGGATCTCTGTGAGTTCAAGGCCAGCCAGAGCTGCTGTCCTAAAACAACAACAAGAAAGTCCCGTTCCCTATCCTGTTTATTTTACTATTATCTGCGATAACCTCCGTCAAGGTCAACAGGGACCAAAAGTCCAATCCACCTTCAGTTTTGGCAACTAAACTGTTTTGGAACTAGAATCATCCCGTACACTTTGAGTTCTCAGAGGCAGAGCCAAGCAGCCACCAGAGAGACCTGCAATTGTGACACATCTCTCTTTAATGTCGGTTCCAATAGAGCCGCATCTGACTGACTGGTCTGCGCGGTCTCCAAAACACGTGCTTCTGATAGCATCGGGAGGTACAGACCGAACTGTCACCGCCTGAAAAGCTTCCCTTGAGTTTTGCTGAGACTATTTCTTTTTCTGGCCGCACTATGGATGGTGTGTTAGGGATTCGGTAGCTGTCCCATGGTGGGGCGGCTGAAAGCCTGGTAGCTGTTTAGTCTGTGGGGCTGGAGGCCTCAGCATTTCAAAGCGGAGCCCTGTCTGTCTTTGGTCCACCGTGGAAGGTAGAAGAAGCTGGGGCCTAACGAAAACAGCGGCGGCGGCGGCGGCGGCGGCGGCGGCGGCGGCGGCGGCGGCGGCAAGATGCCATCAGGGTTGTAAATGCTTTTTTATCTTCTCCAATGATAGGATGAGATGAGGGCCGCACCCAAGCGTTATGAATACATGGCTTGGGCTGATCCCAAAGCGTTTCTATCTAATTAGGCCTAGGCCTGGAAGCTTCTAGCCTTCGTAGACTCTACCTTGAAGGCTTCAGGTTGCAGCCTCCGTACAATCTAACCTAGGCCTCTGAGACTTACTGCTGGATAAGCTCACCCTGTTTTAGTTCTTTCTGAACTCTGGCTGGCTGGTTCAACTCAGCTGTTCTGGCTCAAAGCCTCTCCAAACTGACTGATTCAGCTTCTGACTGAATTGCTCTGCTTGGCCTCAAACAGTCCCTGACAATTTGCCCTTATCTTCTGGCTCCTTCTGTCTTCGCCTGTGTCTAGCTTGTTCTCTCTGCACACCTGTCCCTGTTTAAAAGGAAAAAAAAAAAAAAAAAAAAACTCTTGGTAAAGCCAGGCATGGTGGTGCACATCTGTAATCCCAGCACTTGGGGGAGGCAGAGGCAGGCAGATCTCTGTTAGTTCAAGGCCAGTTTGGTCTACAAAGCAAGTGCAGGACAGCCAGGGCCACACAGAAAAACCCTGGCTTGAAAATCAAACAAAACTCCAAAAAGCAAAACAAACAAACAAAAAAAACTCCCTCTCCACTCCCCCTCCCTCCCTCCCTTTAAGCTGCTCTTAAGTAGTCTCTGTTTCCTGTCCTGTTCCTAGCCCATCGCTGACTCATTCTGTCAAATCTTTCTCTGATTCATCACTTTGTCTGCCCCTCAATTAGATGTCACTTTCAAACGTGGCTGCTTCCTTTTACAAACTAACCCAGTGTGTACTAAGGGCATGTGTGTATTCCAGCCAGACCACACACAGGCCTAGAAGGTCTTTGGGTGTGATCCCTTGGATGACAATTCCTCTACACAGGGTGGATGGATTTAGGGACACAAGGTGAAGGCACAGCGGGCAAAATCAGGTTTTCTTTCTCAGACTTCCTTTTTTTTAAAAAAAAAAGATTTATTTATTTATTTATTTATGATACAGTGTTCTGCATTCATGTGAGCTTGCATGCCAGAAGAAGGCACCAGATCTCAGTATAGGTGGTTGTGAGCCACCATGTGGTTGCTGGGAATTGAACTCAGGACCTTTGGAAGAGCAGACAGAGCTCTTAACCACTGAGCCATCTCTCCAGCCCCTTCAGACTTCCTTTTATCAGGACTGCCACCTGAAGGTGACCCCCCCTGCCCCCACCTCCATATTTAAGGTAGATTTTCAAACTTTAACTGATCGGGAAAATCCTCACTAGGTGTGCCCAGCGGCTTGATGCGGCTAAGCTGATAACAAACCTTAAGCATCTCAGGCAGAACTGGGTCTTACTCAGCAGGACAAGAGTTTCCTCTTTGTTTTGTCAGGGCAGAGTCGCTGCCTGGAAGAACATGGTCACACGCATGTAGAGGAAGGACTTGACTGAGCTCGAGCTGTGGAGACCTATTTTGAGAGCTCACTTCCAAACTCTAGCAACCGGCTGTGCCGGCAAGTCCAGGTGCCGAGGCTTTCGTTACTTCCTTGTTTTGAGGAATCACTTGTGGATATTAAGCCTGGAAATAAAAGAAACTGATGAAAACAAGAACACGCCCCGGACAAATGTGGTGGAGCACCCCTTGAGTCCCAGCCCTTGGGAGGCAGAGGCAGGTGAATCTCCGTGAGTTCGAGGCCAGCCTGGTCTACAGAGTGAGTCCAGGACAGCCATGGCTACACAGAGAAAACCCTGTCTTGAAAAAAGAAATAAAGCAAAAATAAAGCCAAGCAGGAGGCTGTCCTGGGCTCACTTTGTAGACAAGGCTGGCCTCAAACTCACAGCTATCCACCTGCCTCTGCTTCCCTAGTGCTGGGATTAGAGGTATGCCCCACCACACTCTGCTTTTTTCTTTTCTTTTTTCAAGACAGGGTTTCTATGTATAGCCTTGGCTGTCCTGCTGGACTCACTTTGTAGACCAGACTGGGCTCGAACTCATGACAATCCACCTGCCTCTGCCTCCTGAGTATTTGCTATTCTTACAGAGGACCCACAAGTTACTGTTAACTCTAATTATGGAGTGTCCAACACCCTCTTCTGAGAGTTATCTCACATACCTGTGTGGTACATAGAAATAGGCTTAGTCTCGCGCTCTCTCTCTCTCTCTCTCACTCTCTCTCTCTCTTTCCCTCCCTCTCTCTCTCTCTCTCTCTCTCTCTCTCTCTCTCTCTCACATATACACTCACACACACACACTCACACACACAAACACAAAATAAAATTTAAAAAATTTTTAGTGGGGTGTGGTGGCGCATACCTTAATCCCAGCACTTGGGAGGCAGAAACAGGTGGATCTCTGTGAGTTGGGGCCAGCCTGATCTACAAAGCGAATTCAAGACAGTCAAGATAACACAGAGAAACCCTGTCTCAAATCGTGCCCCCCCCCCAAATTTTTTAAATTGATTTAATTTTGTGTATCAAATGTGTCAAATCCCTTGGAACTAGAGTTACAGACAATTGTGAGCTGCCATGTGGGTGCTGGGAATTGAATCTGGGTCCTTTGGAATAACAGACAGTGAGTGCTTTTAACCACTGAGCTGTCTCTCCGGCTCCCTAAAAATGTTTTAATAAGTAAAAAATAAGTCATCCAGTGTATGGTCAGTCTTCAACCGTATTTTGTACTTGACATGTGCTGAATGGGTGTGTTAATTATGATAACTTTATTATTTGGGGATATTTGTCTTTAATGACAAGTGGCTGATGTTTATTAGTGTGCACACACACTAACATGCACGAACAGGGAAGTGTCTCACTTTCCTAGTGGCTCAAAATAATCCTTGCTCATGAGTAAGTTCACTGCTCTTTGCTGTTTCTTGAGTCACCTTGTTCAGACAGTTGGAAGAAAGAACAGGAGCTGCGGTTTGAAGTGGCTCATTTTCCCCAGCTAATTATTAAGCGCCAAGACTGCCCACTGCAGTTCTACTCCCAGCCTCAAAGCAAGTGCGGCCACGTCTGACACAGTCCACCAATCAGGGGAATGGCCAAACATGCGCTAGAGAGGCCCCGTCATCACAGATCAACAGAACATCGAGGGAGCGGGAACGCCAGCCTCCACTCGGGCCCTCGGGTGACTGAGGAAGCTGCAGTTTGAAGAGGTAACGTGACTGCACGGAGTGTGCAGGAAACATCAGTGGGAACATTTCAAAATGTGCTTTTGTCTTCTGTCCTGGGCTCCGTCCAATCTCATTATCTGCAGGGAATTCCTCCCTCCCTCCCCTCCCCTCTTCTCCTCCCTCCCCTCCCCGTCCCCTCCCCTCCACTCACCCCCACCCACAAAACCCCAGATCTACCTGATCTACCAGCCTGTGTGACTGACAGATGGATTTGCGCTTTGTCTCTTGCTGAGAGCGTCCTTGTGGGCCCCCCCCAAACGTCACACGTGTGCCTGATGGCCATGGAGGCTAGAAGGGGGCGTTGGATCCCCTGGACCTGGATGGTATGAGCTGCCGGGTCGGTGCTGAGAAAAGAACCTGGGTCCTCTGCGCGGTCAGCGGTGTGCTCAACCGCTGGTCCGCATGTCCAGCCTCGATAACTTCTTTTTAACTAAGTTCTTTGCCTGGTCTTAGAATCTCAGCCTGACTTGTCATGGGAAATACAGATAGAATACGTGAGTTGAAAGTCCTCACACAGCCCCCTATGGTGAGACTTTGTGTGTGTGTGTGTGTGTTTGTGTGTGGTGTGTGTGTGTGTGTGTGTGTGTGTGTGTGTGTGTGTGTGGTCCAGGAGCAGAAGGCATTCCCACGAATGTGTGTATACCCTCCAGGGGCCACACAAGGACATAAACTATGATTAGTTCATCTATTTGAAGGTGGACAAAAGGCACAGCCGAGGAGCCTCCCAGTAGCCTGTAATCTTTTCGGTGATTGAAGGTTCCTGAAGGAAAGTGCTGTGCGGCGCCCTGTAGAGAGGACAGCCTGCATCCCAGTTCCGCAGGCCAAACCTGAAGTCTCTTTAGGAAGTACTGATGATAAAGCAGCTACGTGCCCACTGTGGTTTTTTGTTTCTGGAGACGGCAGAAAAGAGCAGGACTCGCCTGTAGATCTAAAAGGGATGAGAATTCCCTCCTTAAAAACTTACTTGGAGTTGCTCTGGCTCTGGTTTTGACTTATACAGATATTTTTGTTTCCAAGCCAAGAAGACCGTGTCCCAGCATTTCTTACAAAGCAACTACATTTCACAAGAGGCTCTTTTTTTTTTTTTTTTCCTTCTTCTTCTTTTTTTTTTTCAAAACCGGGGTTTTCCCTGAGGCATTTAAAAAATTTTGCTGTAACTTCACAACATGAGTTTTTTTTTTTTTTTTTTTTACTGTTTCCCCAAGGCACCACCGTGGAGAGGAAAAATACTGTCTACGAGCCCCAGTGAAGGCCAAGCGACATGGCCAGAGCCACTCAGTGACTCAGAAGACCTGCCTGCGCAGTTTCAAATCCGTTGAGAGTGTAGGCATTTAAACACCAGGACTCATTTGTTCTTTTTTGGGAGTCTCTCAAGCTGTGCCTAATGGCAGAGGGCTTGCTTAGCGTGCGTGCGTGCGTGCGTGCGTGCGTGCGTGGAGCCCTCCGCTCAGTCCTCAGTATTGAATAATAAAGAAACCAAGTCAGTCAGGCTAGGGTTGCAGCTCTGTTGACCGAGTGCTCACCTAGCATGTGCGGAGGGAGTCCCAGATTCTATCCTCAGTGGCGTGTAAAAGGGGACTGGCATCTCATGCCTGTCACCCCAGCATTGGGAGATGCAGGACGCTCAAGAGCTGTAGGTCACCTTGGCTATAGGTGTCGCCTATAGAAGGGTATAAGAAGGGCATGGCCTCCCTTTCCCTCACTATTCTGAGTCGATACAATGAAGATAAAGACATAGCTAAGAATCCACTCTCGTCTCACCTCAGGACTTAGGAGGTGCAGAGATGAGGGAACCGAGTTCAAGGTCAACTTGAAATGCATAGTAAGTTACAGGCTAGCCTGAGCTACATGGTCAGATCCTGACTCAACAATCAATCGGCGCCAAACAAAATATCCATGAACGTGCATAGAAAAATTTCTTCACAGTAATTGCACAGACGGCCATTATCAAGCAAGAAAGGCCTAGCGAAGAGCTGCTCCATGAAGTAGGTCTGTGTCTCCGTGCCAACCACTTTCTTCTGCCCCAACAGTGTCCCCAGGACAGAAGTGCCTGAGAGCAACCGCACCAACATGATGTTTTCACAGTTCACAGGGAACATGACCTTTCCAAAGCTCGCTCACAGGCTCGATCTGGATGTTCACGGCAGAAAAGCATGACGGGATGCAGGAAGCGCGGACCCTCTTCCATTCACTCGCAATGAGGAATCCGATGGCTGGTTTGTACTGTCCGTCAGTTCATACACCTTGGACCGTCTCCTGTGTGGAAACTCCCAGGTTCTGAGTCGATGACGGCACTGACGATGGTTGGGGTCTCAGGCTCTTGCACTGGCCTTTGGACATTAACCTTTCCGTGTTGTTGTTGTTGTTGCTTATTTTTTTAGTTTTATGAGACAGGGTTCCTCTGTGTAGCCTTGACTGTCCTGGACTCGCTTTGTAGACCAGGCTGGCCTTGAACTCACAGCTATCTGCCTGCCTCTGCCTCCCGAGTGCTGGGATTAAAGGCGTGCGCCACCACGCCTTAACCTTTCCGTGTTTAACAATCTTGGATCCTTTATCTTTTCCCATATCCCTCTGTTTATCTAATGTGTAGGGGAGTGGGGTGGGGGAGGGCATGGGGACCGTCCCACCAGGGGAACTGGCATGGAACTGGTGAGGTGGAGGTGGAGCATGTTCAATCCCAGTAAATCTCCCAATTTGACATTTTAAATCTCATCCTGAGACGTCAGTAGCACAAGGTGGTCAGTCACGTAGCCGGCACCTACATGCAAATAGGGCACCACTAGCACCTAAGCCATAGCCAGTACAATGCATTCAGCCAGGGACACATCCCCCCTCCCGCCCCTTCCCACCCCCACCCGCCCCCCAAGTTGCGGCTTCATCCTCAGAGAAGGTCTGCTTCCCCTCCACCCACAACTCCCAGCTGGACTGGAATCCTGTGGACTCCTCATTGGCTCTGGACTCTGCGTCATCCTTCTCCGCCTGGTGTTGGTGGCGCCGGGGGACCACAGGGAGAAGCAGAATGCAGAACCGCGTGCGTGCGTGCGTACCCGCACAGGTCAGGGCAACTTTCAGAGGTCAGTCCTCGCCTTCCTTCTACCATGAATGTTCTGGAAATGGAACTGAAGTCATCAAGACTGGCTCAATACGCTTTTCCCTCAGCCTGTGTCTTGAGGCTATACATTGCCATGCAGTCACGTGCGGGTTTCTCCAGCCACACCCTACAGCAGATTCAGCTCCAAGACATGGAACATTTAATGCTCTGACAATTAAACAGTGAGGCAGGCAACACAGTAAAGAAAACACCATAAGGAAATCCCTAAAAGTTGTGGCAACATGTCGACTTATCATTACTCACCATGATGTGTGAGGTTCCTCCCATTGAGTGTAAAGAGCGATCTGGAGGGGGGCTGGGGGCGTTCCTTAGTGCTTGTCTGCATCCGGTTCTACAGACCCTACCACCACACTAACAAAAAGGGTGGGAAAAAGTGACCGGAGAAGCTGCTGTTGAGACAGGGTCTCACTGTGTAGACATGACACTCGCTCTATTGACCAGGCTGGCCTAAGACTCACAAAGCTCCACCTGCCTCTGCCTCCTGAGTGCTGGGATTAGAGGAAGGCATGGTGCACCCTCATGCTCGGCCTGAGTTAACTAGATTTTTAAAAAGATTTATTTTTAGCCAGGTGTGGTGGCGCACACCTTTAATCCCAGCATTCAAGAGGCAGAGGCAAGCAGATCTCTGTGAGCTCTAGGCCAGCCTGGTCTACAACTTGAGTCCAGGACAGCCAGGGCTGCTACACAGGGAAACCCTGTCTTGAAAAACCAAAACCAAAACCAACCAACCAAACCTCAAAATGTTTAAAAAATTTTTATTTTATGTGTATGAGTGTTTTGCCT
>OU015754.1:2479281-2490399 GCA_907169655.1 Acomys percivali
AGGCAAAACACTCATATACCTATACATGTAAAACAATAAGAGAGTGATAATAAAATGCTTGGCGTTAGGCGTGGTGGCACAGACTTTAAATCCCAGCACTTGGGAGGCAGAGGCAGGTGGATCTCAGTGAGTTCATGGCTAGCCTGGTCTACAGAATGAGTCCAGTACAGCAAGGGATACACAGAGAAACCCTGTCTCGAAAAAACAAAACAAAACAACAAGAACAAAATAATATTCTATTTCAACGACACCATGACCCGCTTTCCTTGAGAAAATCCCAGTTTGGAAATTGTTGTAACTAATTCAAAGTTTAAAGAAACAAACCTACTAGGCATTGGGTTGGGCCTAGCAATGGGGAGGCAGACACAGGTGAGTCTTAAAACAAACTAACTAACAGGACAAGCTGTAAAACCATCAATACCACCCCTGGTGTTGACAAACCTCTGACAGAGAAGGCAGGAGCTGGGGCATCAAGGTCCACGCCTAACTGTGGTGTGTCTTACGGGAAGTGCCCCCTTTCCTCTCCCAGAGCTTGCCTTCTTGAAGGTCTCACCAGTTAGCACTGTTGAATAATGAAATAAGCACAGGGTTTTCAGGTGAGGATAAGATGTGGCCAGAAAGACTTTTTCCCCCTGAATTGGGCTGCCTTATTCTGGAATGATCCTTGGGCCAATTATAAATGTGTGATTCTCTGGTCTTTGAACTAATTTTTTTGTTTTGTTTTGTTTTGTTTTTTATTGAGACAAGGTTTCTCTGTGTAGCCTTGGCTGTCCTGGACTCACTTTATAGACCAGGCTGGCCTCGAACTCACAGTGATCCTCCTGCCTCTGCCTCCCGAGTGCTGGGATTACAGGCGTGCGCCACCACGCCCGGCCTTTGAACTAATTTTAAAACAGAAAAGATCCCCCTCACTGCGCGACATTCACATGCACGAGTGTGCACACTAAGATCTACACACAGCGTGGCAGGCTTTACCACCCCACAACACGATAAACACCCTAAGAAGTTTGCCGGTCTCCAGCCTTTGCCACTGCTGTGATTTTATCACATTGCTGTACGCAGGACAGCGGACATGAGGGTGGCTAGACTTTGTCGTTACTATTTCCAGTATCAATATTCCAAGAACTGGCATGGCGCTGCTCGGAGATGTTGACTTAGCTAATTTCCAGCAGGGTTTAAGATAACCTCTCCCTCTAAGCCATTTTTTTGGCCACGCCATCCCTCGAGGCAAGGCTAACCCAGGACAAAGGAAACAGAACAGTCAGTGCAGAGCCGAGGTTGCACCCCTGGAGTGCTCGGGAGCAGAGGGGCTTGCAGCGCGGCGGCGGGGGGGGGGGGGGGGGGGGGGGGGGGGGAGTGTCCGCGGCTCGGCCCACGGGAGCCTACAGGACGCGGGCTCTGCCGCGGGAATTGGAGTTCTCCGGCGTAGAACCCACGAAGAGCAGCACAGGAGGCTGCGGGGGGTCCGTTGGGGGGGCCCTGGTCTCCGGGAGCCTGTGGAGCCTCCCGGGACAGACCGACGGACAGCAAAGGCCAGGATCTGTCAGGTCCAAAAGGCTGCTGCTGCCCCGCCCCCGTCCCCATGCCCCCCTCCCCCACTACCTGAGGCGTCCAGCTTCCGGGTACAGACTCTGACTATTCTCTTCCTCCCCCTCCCCTCCTTCTGCTTCCTCTCCTTCTCCCTTCCCCACTGCCCTCCATCGTAACCTCTGCTCTTTGACTGTCCCCTTTCCCCCTCTTCCCTGGCCTCATCAACCCCGGTCACCTTTTCCCCTCCGCTCCCCTCCCCTCTTCCCTTCCCCTCCCTCCCTTCCTCTCTCCCTCTGGGCTGCTGCCACAGAAGATGGTTCTTGCACTTTAGGCCAGGAATTCTTAGGAGCAAGTTTGGGCTCGCGGCTCCCCTTCGCGTCCGCGGCCTGCAGAACTGTGGCTGGACCCCAGCCCGCCTGCTGCCTCCCTCCCGTGCTGTGGCGCGGGCAGCCACAGGTTTTACTTTGGAGGAAGGGACCGAGGGAGAAGCCAAGGGGAGCACGCAGCGAGGAAGGCGGGAAATCCCGCCTCCACTCTCCTAGCTGTGCCGGGAAGGTGGGTGTAACAGTCAGGCGGCCGCGGTAAGATCAAGCTGAGACCACCCAGGAAGGAGCCGGCTGGTATTTCAGCTCTCAAAATTGATGGCGGGTTTTTGGGCTTCCACCTGGGTGTGAAGAGAGCTGTGCGCCCCTGGTTTCCCCTTGGGCCAGCTGGGTCCCTCCGCCTGCACGCAGTGAAAAGTAGCTGGTGTGCTAGGCGCCGCGCTAACCGCCTCTCCGACTTTTCCTGGCATCGATCGATCCTTGTAGCAATTTACGCATCTCCTTTTAGTCCCAGCTCGACAGTTGAAGTGTGGTCGGTCTGTCTGTCTGTCTGTCTGTCTGTCTGTCTGTCTGTCTGTCTGTCTGTCTCCCCCACTCCCCCTGCACGCAGCCATGGCCAGCCAGCAAGTTCTTCCTGGGTCTCTGGGTCTCAAACCTGAACCCAACATCCCTGCTCTGACTTAAGCGATCCGCAGGCTTTGGGCAAAGCCCTGTTGGTTTCAGACAGGCTGGCTGGCACCTGGTTGACAGCACAGGCCAACAACCAGTTTCACAGTAGACACTGCTCGGCTGCCTCTTCCGCCCTCAGGGTGTTCCTACAGCCAAGTCTGATAGGCTGCTGGGCTCAAGCTAGTTGTTCAACCAGCGGTTGGTTTCCCTTTCCTGCCTGCTTAATTCTCCCTACCGCGGATCCACACCTCCCTTCTCGCCTGTTTAATGGTCCTGGAGCTGGTCTTGGGGAGCATTGGTCTACAAAGCCAATTCCAGGGTGGAGAGATGGCTCAGAGGTTAAGAGCACTGACTGCTCTTCCAAAGGTCATGAGTTCAATTCCCAGCAGCCACATGTTGGTTCACAACCATCTATAACGAGATCTGTATACATAATAAATAAATGAATCTTACAAAGCGAGTTCCAAGACAGCCAGGGCTACACGGAGAAACCCTGTCTCGAAAAATGGGAAGAAAGAAAGCACCCTGTCATGTGCATCTCTGATGGTTGGAGAGTTCTTTGCCCTCCTCAGGAGGTTTTTCTGCTTCCTGGTCCTGTTCACTTAACACCTGTGTGTTTGGGAGTCTACAGGACATACCTTCACACACACCCACACCCCAGCCCATCTCCAGACGACTAGTCTAGTCAGCTAAGGAAGCAAGGGTGGGTGTCCACACAGGAAGTGTTCGGGAGGAGATGTGGTGGAGGTGGTTGCATGTAGTCTTCCTGAGCCTGGAACTCAAACTCGCAGCGATCCTCCTGCCTCCGACTCTGAGTGTTAGGACTACAGGTGTGAGCTACCATGCCAAGCCTTCCCAGGAAGGCTGGCGGGTTCTCTTACCGTTAAGAACTGAAGCCACTTTAGTACCCAAGCCCTGGGAGAGGGAGAAGGAGGCAGGCGGCCTACCTGTAGCTTCTTACACTGACGATCAAATGAGGAAGGAAGTGGGTCCCGTTGCTCAGCACTGTAACCTAAGAAAGGAGTCTCTATGTTGTTGTTGTTTGTTTTTGTTTTTTGTTTTTTTGAGACAAGGTCTCTCTGTGTAGCCATGACTGTCCTACTGTCCTGGACTTCCTTTGTAGACCAGGCTGGCCTCAAACTCATAGCGATCCACCTGCCTCTGCCTCCCGAGTTCTGGGACTAAAGTTGTGTGCCACCATGCCCGGCCTTGTTTTTTTTTTTTTTTTTTTTTTTTTTTGAGACAGGGTTTCTCTGTGTAACAGCCCTGGCTGTCCTGGACTTGCTTTGTAGACCAGGCTGGTGTCGAGCTCAAGAGATCTGCCTGCCTCTGCCTCCTGAGTGCTGGGATTAAAGGCATGCGACACCACCCCTGGCGCTTTTCATTCTTTTAAAAATTTATTTATTTTTCTGTGTATGGGATTTTGCCTGCACGTATGTCTGGGTACCACAAGCATGCTTGGTGCATATGGAGAGAAACAAGAAGTCATGGAACTGGAGTTGTAGACAGTTGTGAGCCGCAGGCAGGAGCTGGGAACGGAACCCGGGTTCTCTGCAAGAGGTCTTAATAGCTGAGCCATCTCTCAATTGCCCTTTCTGACCCCCCCCACTTGCTTTATAACTGGATTATAAAATCAGGACACTCACCCCAAAAGCTAGGACACTCTATATTCACAGGGACCAGGGCCTTGTGTCCCAGTCACTTCTTAGGCTTGGCCCTAGCGCTGCAGTACCATAGCAGGGACAGAGCTCCCGAGGGTCCTCAGTGTCCCTCTGTGCCCGGTACCCTGCAGAAGAGATGACTGCGTGAGGCGAAGCTCAGCGCCGTGTGTGTAGGGTCTTTCCCTCTGCAGCTGCTGAGGCCCAGAGGCACCTTCGCACCTGGCTCTTACTGTGCTCCGTGCTGTAACAACGCTGTGTCCCCCGCTGGTTCCTTAGGTCCATCTGTCACAGGAGGGCCCTGGGCCCCACGCCTCACCTGGTAGGTAGGAGCCTCTCTGGATGCCATTCCTAGGATGCCCAGAGCCTCTGTAAAACTCCATAGGCCTGTGTAAGTTATTTCCCTATGAACTGGAGACCTTCGGCCTGGCTGGATGTGGGAGAGGGGAGCTCCAGGCTGGCTGCCGCAGAGCACTTGGGGGGTGGGGGACTCCCTTGGGTCCTCAGCACCTCTTCCATCATCTCAGGGAGCACGAACTACTTACTTCCGTATGCACAGGCTGCCACCGGCCCGGGTGGAAAATGATGAACAATGGATGAATAATAAAACCAAGGCGAGCAAAGTTCTACGTGACTCTTCACAGCTCACAGAGAGGAGATGTTAACGATGATGGCACTTTATCCGTTGCAGCTGTGAAAACCGAGGCCCAGAAAGAGGGGCGGGGCTTGTGAAACCTGCGGGGAGGAGAGGTCCACCCTTCTCCATTGCACCTCCCCACCTGTCCTCGAAAGTCCTCTCCACCAGCAATTGCGGGGCACCCCCTCCCAGGAGTGCTGATCTGGAGGGAGAAAAGGCAAAATGGCCAGCTTCCACCACCCCCACCCCACGCAGCTTGGGGGCTTCTGTCACTCCATCCCTGGGTGTGTGCCCTCAGTAAGTACCACCCTGCGGGGGCACTGGCTAGCTGCAGTGAACCCTGTGTTTGCCACCTCGGGCGGGGAAACACGGGCAAACGCTGTTTTCTACCCTGGCATAGCTGGGGCCTTTGGCGCAGACGCGTTCTGAGCGCGGGTTCTGCACTTTTGGATCCTGCAGTGAGATGGTGTGAAGCCCTTGGAGGAGAGCCAGCCGGAAGTGGTGTGAAGCTGGGGGGGGGGAAGCAAGCCGGAAGTGGTGTGAAGGCCCGGGAAGAGAGCCAACCGGAAGTGGTGTGAAGCTGGGAGAGAGGGGCAGGGAAGGGGGGAGGTAAGCAAACCGGGAGTGGTGCGAAGCCCTGGACTCCCAAAGCTCCTCCAGGGAGGTATCCCCTCAGGTCTCACCCCACCCGGAATCGCACCCCAACTGAGAACCAAGTGTTCAAATCCCTGAGCCTATGTGGGACATTTCTTCAAACCGTCACGGTCTTGCAGGTGTGGAGGCACCCACAACCCCAGCGCTTGGCCAGCTCCGGCAGGAGGCTCCTGAGTTCAGGGCCACATAGTATGAGCTCTTCTCAAAAACCCAGAAAACAACAGCAAAATAAAAACCAACTGGCCCTGCCCCCGATTTCCGGTTGGAGGTGGTTACCTTGAGCTGTCAGAAGCATGGAGGGAAACGTGAACTCACAGAGATCCGCCTGTCCCTGCCTCCCAAATGTTGGGCTTACAGGCGTGCGCCACCACGCCAAGCCCTCAAAGAGGAGTTTAAAAAAAAAAGCCAATTCATTTTTCTTAATCTGAAGGTGGGAAGTTATTAAGTTATTAATTTATTATTTATTTATTTATTAAGTCAGGGTCTCTGTGAAGCCTTGCCTGTCCTGGACTTACTTTTAGACCAGTCTGGCCTCGAACTCACAGCGATCCACCTGCCTCTAACTCCCGAGTGCTGGGATTAAAGGCGTGCGCCACCGTGCCAGGCTAGATGAGACAGAAGCACATCATGTCTTAGGCTTTGGATTCTAGTTTGTTATAGCTGTATTAAAAGGTGTATAGTACATTTGAGCAAACAGAAGAAATGAATAAAAAAATCCACACTAGAGAGCATTACATTTTAAAAACCATTTAAAAAATTTTAAATTATGTTTTGTGTGTGTGTGTGTGCATACACAAGCACATGCACAGTTGGAGGTCAAAGGGGTGTCAGATCACCTGGAGTTGGAGTTGCAGGCAGTTGTGAGCTGCCTGATTGTTGAGCCCTGCTGGTTAAGGCTGAGATCCTGGCATCTCTGGGTAGCCGATTCCACACTCAGACTATGAAGAACGGGCTGCCTTTCTCAGTGGTTCCCCTCACCCCACCTGATTTGGTGACTCCAGAATTTTGTAAGGAGTGTCACATAGAAAATACAGGCTCAACTTTTCCTGATAACAGGCATAAGGAATTCCAGGAAGTACCCCAGGTGCTGAGTGAGATCTTAGCCTCCAAAAAAAATGGTCTCAAATTGTACCCTGGCACTATCCCCTCACACACAGGACAATTCAGTACTCTCTTCCTTCCTGTGGTAAAGGTCCAGTTACTGAGGCATGTCCTGCTCACTGAGCTCTAGCGAATTCAGACACATTCACCCTCACTGCCCAGGGTTTATAACTCCCTAATTCACAAATAAAGTGGCCTTAGACTCCTCACTTCTTCTTCTTCTTCTCCTTTTTTTTCTTTTCTATTTTTTTTTTTTTGAGACAGGATTTCTCTGTGTAGTCTTGGCTGTCCTGGACTTTGTAGACCAGGCTGGCCTTGAACTCAGTGATCCGCCTGCCTCTGCCTCCCGAGTGCTGGGATTAAAGGCGTGCGCCACCACGCCCGGCTTTTGACTCCTCACTTCTTACGACTGTCTGAGACAGTCATTCCGGGAATGAACCAATAGACCTGTGACACTTGTGGGGCACCCGAGTCCGTGATCCCCCTTGAGACCTATGGTTTCATTCTAAAGGAGGTGACCTTCATGGGGAAGCACTAGCCCAGCGTGCATCCTCCTCCCCCCACCCCACCCTACCCTCCCACCCACCCCCACTTTCCCCACCCCCGCCTGCTTGCAGGGACCCAGACCTTCAGAACCCAGACTGCCTGCGACGCACAACCACATCTGATGTGGGTACCGGGAATCGAACTCAGGTCCTCTGCTAGAGTAGTGTGTGCCCCTAACCACTGAGCCACATCTCCAGCCCCGGGAAGCATTACAGTTGTATTACAAAAAGACTGTTCATTTTGAATACCTGGCTGAGGGTGGGGGTGACCAGTGCCTGCAGCAGTTGCGTGTACATTGAGAATATGATTCAGACGATCCTAACGAACCAATTTCCAGAAACGTGTAATTCGCTTAGGAAATTCCAGTCAAAAGGGGGAGGCCAGCTTCCGGGTGTGGCGGAGGGGATGCTGCCCTCTGTGGTGGGCTGGGAAATCCAGGACTGGTAAAAGAGTAGCATCCCAAAAATAGGAGACATGAGCGGAACTGCACCTCATCGTTTAAACAAATAAGAGGGATGGAAGGCCGAGGCAGCCATAGAGCCTCGTGTGGAGCACTTGCTGGGGCACAGCGATGAAGGAGAGACCAGCTGAGTAACCGTTCCTCTGAGCGCTGGCCCGCCCGAGTCACTCAAGACAACACTGTCATTAGTGATACATGGTATCTGCTGCTGCCATAGGCCACCACGACCAAAATCAACTCATGGAACAAAGAGCTTATTTCGGCTGATGGTTTCAGAAGGGCAGTCCGTTATGGTGGGGGGAAAGCACTGTGGAAGGAGACCAAGCAGGAAGCTGAGAGGTCATGTGTTCAACCGGACAGAGCAAGCAGGAAGTGATGCACAGCTATAAGCCATCAAGGCCCCCCCCCCAGTGACGCACTTCCTCCAGCAAAAGTGCCACTTCCTGAGCGGACCTCAAATGGCGCCACCTGCTGGGGACTGAGTGTAATACATGAGCCTGTAGGGGACATTTCTCAAACCACCACACAGTGGCTGATACAGAGAATAATATGTCATATCTTTTTGTTGTTATTGTTGTTGGTTGGTTGGTTGGTTGGTTGGTTAGTTGGGTTTTGTTTTTTGTTTTCGAGACAGGGTTTCTCTGTGTAGCCTTGGCTGTCCTGGACTTGCTTTGTAGACGAGGCTGGCCTGGAATTCACAGCGATCCACCTGCCTCTGCCTCCCGAGTGCTGGGATTAAAGGCATGCGCCCCTTCACCGAGCTAATATGTCATCTATTAAGTTGATAGCCCTGGATCCTGTAGGGTCTTACTGTATTTTACACCAGGCTGATTTGGAACTGGTGACCTTCTTGCCCAAATTTCAGGAATATGCCACCATACTGGGCAGGCACAATTAAAACGTTTAACAAGACAGGATTTAAAAGGTTAATAGTTTAAATTGAGCCCTTGAAGCCATCTAGATGCATTTTTTTTTTTAAGGGTAACTGGAATGGGGCAGGTGCAGTGAAGACCTTGCCACCACAAGGCAGTCACTTGGTTTACCAGAAGTTTCAGGGACTTAGTAGGGACAACATGGTTTTGTAAGCCTCATCCCCAGCCTTTCAGAGTGTTGGAATCACAGGTGTGTGCTAGGATGAAGGCCTTTTTCCTTTCTCTCTCTCTCTCTCTCTCTCTCTCTCTCTCTCTCTCTCTCTTTCTTTTTTGTAATTTATTTTGGTCTACACAGTGAGTCCGGGATAGCCAAGGCTACACAGAGAAACCTGAAACAACTTTTAAAAATTACTTTATTTATTTATCTTATGTGCATCAGTGTTTTGCCTGCGTGCGTGTCTCTGTGATTGTATTGGACCCTAGAGTTATAGACAGTTGTGAGCTGCCATGTGGGTGCTGGGAATCGAACCTGGGTCCTCTGGAAGAGCAGCCGGTGTTCTTAACCGCTGAGCCATCTCTGCAGCCTCCCTGGTGGATGTTCTTCAGTGAGGTAGAACTCTTTTCTTGAAACAGGCACTAACAAAAAGGACACAAAGTTCAGAGAACACCAAATACAGAGCTCTGTATGTTTTTAAAACATTCATTTATCTATTTAGTGTGTGTGTGTGAGGGTATGCGTGTGTATGTCTGTGAGTGTTTATGTATGTGAATGTATATATGTGTGCGAGTGTATATGTATATGTGAGTGTGTGTATGTGATTGTATGTGTGTAAATGTGTGAGTGTATATATGAGTGTGAGTGTATATGTATATGTGAGTGTACATGAGTGTTTATGTGTGTGAATGTGACTGTGTATGACATGTGTGTGATGTATGCGTGTATATGTGTGTGAGTGTGTGTATATGTGTGTGAGTATATGTGTATATGTGAGTGTGTATGCATGTGAATGTGACTGTATATGGTGAGTGTGATGTATGTGTATGTCTGTGAGTGTGTATATGTGTGTATGTGAGTGTGTATGTGTGTGAATGTGACTATATGTTGAGTATGATGTAAATGTATATCTGTGAGTGTGTGTATATGTGTGTATGTGAGTGTGTGTATGTGTGTGATGGTGTGCATGTTTATGTCTGTGAGTGTGTGTATGTATGTATGAATGTGAGTGTTTGAGTGTGTGTGAGTGTGTATGTGTGTGACAGTGTGCATGTTTATGTCTGAGTGTGTATGTGTGTGACAGTGTGCATATTTATGTCTGAGTGTGTATGTGTGTGAATGTACGTATGTAAGTGAGTGAGTGGGTATATATATGTGTGAATGTGAGTGTGTGTGTGTGTGAGTGCGTGTGTGTGGCAGCTCTGTCAGGCATGCCTGGAAGTGCTTACCTATGAGCAGAGGAGTCTTGCTGCCCTGTATTGTTTGACTTATCAGATAAACCAGATGCAGATAAAATGCTTATGGAGAACTCGGTTTCCTCATCCAGCGAAAACGGGCCAAACACCAACGTGGCGGGAAGCCAGGCAGCCTTACCCTCTCATCTCCAGCTTAGCCTCAGTCTCACCCTCTCCAAACAGGCCAAGGGCCGAGATACGGCCCCAAAGTGCATTATGGGAATCTGTGACAATTTCTCTGGCTTTATGATGAGATTTTTGCACACTAAAAACCTCAGAAGTTGGAACCACATGGCTAATGTTCTGTTAGGCTAGTGAGGGAAACACACACACACACACACACACACACACACACACACACACGGGGGTGGGGGGGGGGAAGAGAACTTTTTCCTGGAATTTTGAAATTTTAAAACTACAAAGAAAAGAAAAAAAGCCCCCAAAGCAATCTAAAACCAAGCAACAGATAAAAACTGGGCTACACAGTTGTGGACCGTCTTCCTAACTTCAGCTGGAATCTAGGTTTAGAAGGGAGGTTAACGCTATGGTAGACTCAACAGAACAGCTCAGAACCGGATCTGTAAGGACCAGGGATCGGAATGCCTCGGTCGCTTCTGTTTCTGGGCAGAAGACAACTGATGTTCCTCCACAGGCTTTAGCCGCAGGTGCTGGTTTTCATAGGACTCTGTCACTTAGGGCTTGGGTCTCACCCTAGACTGGCTCCCTCTTATGCCCTAGTGGAGCTAAAATGCCTAAGGGGCCAACATCAGGCTAGGATGCCCTCGCTGGCTTACCCGTTTACCAGCTCACATGTGCTCCCTGGCAGTAAGTGCTTAAAAAATTCATTTTGTCGACTGCATCCCCAGCACACAGGTGTGAGCTCAAACCCTGGTGAAAAACTTCAAACCAATGCTAAGAAACACAGAGAGTTTAAAGAATTGCAAACTAGAGACAAAGGTCCTTGCTTGCCTTCAGAGCTGGGGGTTTTCTTCCCTAACCTTGAGTTTTCAAGCACTGGGCACCAGAAATCATGTTACTGCCTTAAAAAATAAAATAAAAATAACCCTCATTGCTTTTGAGGTCAGAGTGACCTGGACAAGATCCTCACTCGCCTGCCACTCAACCACTCCTGCAGGGCCTGACACCCAGTAAATGACCTGTAAGTACTGGATAGAAAGAAAGAAAGAAAGAAAGAAAGAAAGAAAGAAAGAAAGAAAGA
>OU015754.1:2491417-2514002 GCA_907169655.1 Acomys percivali
TGTGTGTGTGTGTGTGTGTGTGTGTGTGTGTGTGTGTGTGTGTGTGTAGTGACAGCGCTATTCGCCGAAGCTACTACAATGCCTCGAAAACATACCAAGTACAATTTACTACTCGTCTGGGCTATGCAGGTCTCGCCTCAGCTTTATAAATCACCCGCTTTCCTTGTCACCAAGGGCTGGAAGGGAACGGAGGACAGTCTACCTGGAGTGGCTGCTTTGGGGCTGGTGCCTCCCAGGAAGGGAGAGATTCTTGCTAGTCAGTGGGCAGGGTCTTCTCGCGGCAATGTGGAGGGGCGGGTCAGGGCGCCACGCAGGGACGGCAGTGGCCCAGGCCCGGGTGGTAAGAGGTGAGGCGGCAGATAGCGCATGGGTGGTTGGAGTTCTCCTAGCTGCTGGGAGCTTGTTACAAACCGGGATTTCATGGTGCTGACGTGAAGTCGGTTGAGTGCATCTCCGAGGATGGATCTGCACAGTAGGGCCCTTTTTTCTAAGGGCTAGGGGTGGAGCTGGGCGGGTGGAGGGATGAAGACGATTTTAAGGCTCTCTCAGGGAACCAGGTGTAGCTTAGTGGTACAGGAGGGCTAGGTTTAAAAAAAAAAAAAATAAAGGTAGGGCTGGGAGTAGTCCTATAACTCCAGCATTCAGGAAGCTGAGGCAGGAGGATCGAAAGTTCAAGGCCAGCCAGGCTCAAACACACACCAGTAAAGCTTGCTAGCCTCTGAAAACAGAGAAGGGAGGAGAGGGCTAGTGGGCAGATCCAGGGGAAAGCTGAGCTGTAGGGGAACAGGAGGGGACGGTCCTCAGGTGTGGGTGGAGAAGGGGAGCCACTCTGTGTGATAGTATGTTCTCTGAGCCACGCTGAGTGCCAAAGTACAAACATTGCAGTTAACAGGAAGAGCTTCGCTAGCTCTCCGTTAGGGTCTGTGAGTGAGTTTAACGTGGTAGGATATCCATGGAGGGGGGAGGAATTTCTTCAAGGCGCTAGAAGTCAGAGCTGGAAACACAGGTGGGAGAGGATGTGACACTCCCCTTCCACTACTCCCCTTCCCCTCCCCCACCCCCCCACCTCCAATTCCGCCTCCCATGGAGAGGCGAGGAGAAATGGCAGTGAGGTCTCAGTTCACTGCTGAAGTAAGTGCTGAGAGGACCTCAGTCAGGTGGGGGACGTCAAGAGGCTGAAAGCCATACAGTGTAGCAGGCCAGGCCACCTGGGCAGCAAGAAGAAAGAGCCCAGCTGTGTGGAGTTGCTGAGGCAGCGCAGGAGGAGGAGCAGCAGAGAGCTGCCCTGAACTTCCTTTCCCAACCAGCTGCTTGCGACCCAAACCTGCCCAGAAGCCAGGGTCTTAATGGACAACAGGATGGGTGCTGGAGAGGTGGCTCAGAGGCTGCGGGCCCACCTTTCGGAGGACCTGAGTTCTGTTGCCAGCATCCCAGTCAGAACCAGCTGCGGTTCTAGCCCCAGGGCGTCTGGTTCCCTCTTCTGAACTCTGTTGGTCACCTGCCTACATGTGCACACATGTGCAAGCATGCATGGCCGAACACACACACACACTTAAAAATAATCTTTGAAGAAGGATAGAAAATGTCAGAGAATATCTCACAAGGCAAAGACAGTTTCCCCAAGACCTTTGTTCTTGTTTCGAGACAGGGTTTCTCTGTGTAGCCTTGGCTGTCCTGGACTCGCTTTGTAGACCAGGCTGGCCTCGAACTTGCAGCGATCCACCTGCCTCTGCCTCCCGAGTGCTGGGATTAAAGGCGTGCGCCACCACGCCCGGCCCGTAAAATACATTTCTTATGGGGGAGATGGTCACGTTCCTGCACTCTTGGAAGAGTGCTGGCATGGCCAGGGGTGGGGCTCCTGGCACTGAAGGCACGGTTGGTGGTGGTGATGGGGTGTCTGTGGGCTTATGCTGCCCAGAACAGCCTGTGGTCAGAGCTGTTTGCAGCTCTTGCTGTCTCCCAGGAAGTTGAGGTGCATCGTGGGGCTAGGGAGGGTGTCCCAGAACTCTTATTAGTAGCTATGGGGGGATTTGGATGCCCTAGGGAGAAGGTAATGTGCCAGTGCCTGTACTGAGGGGATTTCTTCGATGGGGGGGGGGGACGGGAAGGAAATAAATCTTAAAGGGCACAGGCAATGTGTGCCCCTCTTCGGTATGAGAGTTCTTCAAGCAACCCGAAGAATGAGTGGTCTCGTAATGCAAGCACTTTCCCAGCCTCGCGACCACCTGCAGCTACCACACCAGCGGTTCCGTTCTCTGCCCGGGTGACCACCCCGGGAGACATTTGGCCATGTCTGGGGACATTTTCAGTTGTGACACTGGAAGACGGGTGTGTGTATGGGCATCTAATGTGACTGGTGCAGGACTGCCGGGCCACCCCTGTAGTGGAATGCCTTCCCGTCCCAAATTTCCATTAGCACACGGGCTCAGAAACCCGGAGTTAAAGGAGAAGAAAATTCAAGCTCTGTCACAGGCCCAGAAAGTTGCCTGGGCGCTTTTCACGAAGGAAAGGGTATTAACTCACTTCCTGGCTGCGTTTCAAGTGGGTAATTATAGCCTGCCTACCTGAAATTTACACTGAGTTTCACTATGTGTGTCTTCCTGCTTAAACAAGCCAAGCGCGGCTGCGTTCTCCACAACAGGGCGATGCTCTGTCCCGGATCGGTTACAGGTCAGCAGCGGGTTAAACAATCGGTGTGCGAAGTGACTCAAAGCTTTTGGGCATTAAACGCCAGGAAAAGAGGAGACCCGGGACGTTACTGCCATTATTAATTATTAGCGCTAGCACAGCGTCCCTTTGACCACTCAGGATTCCCACAGGATTCCTATTAGAACTAAGGTCAGAATCAGATCCGTGACCTTCAGTCTAAACCTACGCAGGCTGGAATTAATAAGTTAGCAGTTAAAAAGCAGGGCGCTCTCTCCAGTGCGCGGCACGGCCCTGAAGCTCCGGTGCCTCGGAGAAGCTTGGCTCGGGGGCTGCCGGGGCTGCCGGGGCTGCCGGGGCTGCCGAGCTTCAAAGCAAAGCTGGAGTCCTGTGTTTGTTCTTGCCGGTTCCATATTTAGAAGGGAGCAGTACACACTTGTCCATGGCTTCAAGGCAAGACCAGATTCTGAAGGCATTAAATAGTCTCACTCCCAGCGAAGTCGCGAGCCTGGACCAAGTCCAGGGCAAGGCTCCCTTTCCCCTTCCAGCCCAAAGAGGACAGTAATCTACAGTGGCGAGATTTAAAATCTGAAGCCATGCTTGACAGCATGGAGTACACACACACACACACACACACACACACACACACACACACACACACACCGTCCCTACCTCCCAACACCTTATAAATGTGAAACATGCTGAAGGCCCCAGGCATATAAAAAGCAGGCATCTTGGGTTGGTTTATTAATTTTCTTTCTTTTTTTTCTTTTCTTTTTTTCCTTTTTCTTGTCTTGTTTTTTCTTTTTTTCTTTCTTTCGTTCTTTTGTTCTTTCTTTTGTTTTTGAGACAGAGTTTCTCTGTGTAGCCCTTGGCTGTCCTGGACTCCCTTTGTAGACCAGGCTGGCTTTGAACTCACAGTGATTTGCCTGCCTCTGCCTTCTGAGTGCTGGGATCATAGGCATGCGCCACCATGCCTAGCTCTAGACTTTTTTCTTTTTCTTCTTTCTTTCTTTCTTTCTTTCTTTCTTTCTTTCTTTCTTTTTTTTGAGACATGGTTTCTCTGTGTGGATTTGGCTGTCCTGGCCTCACTTTGTAGTCCAGGCTGGCCTGGAACTCACAGGAATCCACCTGCCTCTGCCTCTCCAGTGCTGGGATTAAAGGTGTGCGCTCGGTTCTAGGATTTCTATCTTTACAAAGATGGTGCACACCTTTAATCCCAGCACTTGGGAGGTAGAGGCAGGCGGATTGCTGTGAGTTTAAGGCCAGCCTGGTCTACAAAAGTGAGTCCAGGACAGCCAAGGCTACACAGAGAAACCCTGTCTCAAAAAACCAAAAAGAAAAAAAAAAAAAAAGAAAGAAAGGAAAGAAAAAAAAAAAAAAGGATAGTATCCACTTCATCTTGGTAACATGGTGATTTGGCAAAGTGCAACTTTGTGAATTTTGAATGGTGATAGCTATTAATTTTCTGTTGGACACATCTTTATTAAATAGATTTGGGAGCTGTAGCTAGCTCAACAGTTAAGAACACTTACTGCTCTTGAAGAGGACCTGGGTTCGGTTCCCAGCGCCCACATAGCAACTCACAGTCACCTGTAACTACAATTCCATGGGATCCAATGCCCTCTCCTGGCCTCCTCAGGCACCAGGCACACGTGTGGTGCATAGACATACAGGCAGACAATACACCCATATAGGCACACACCTCCGTTTTTCCCTTGAAATCTATATACTTTTTCCTGGCATAAATGTGGCCTTTTGTCCATCTGACCCATCCCTAAAAACATGCATTTGAAGTTGCTGTGCCGAGAGCGACCTGGAAGCCAAAGGGCAAGAGTCTGTCTTGCAAAGCAAACCGATGCTTCTAGGACGGAGAGCCTAAAGCTGCACTACCCTGGGACCAGGAGTGCGCGTGGACCGGCTCTTCCCACTGCCCATCTGAGCCCTAAGCAAGTCTGTGGACAGCTAACTCTTCGCTTCCGTCGCTTCCTCCTCCGATGAGCACGCACTGCGTGCTGCCCCTGCTTTACAGCTGGGGAAACCGGCAGCTCTGAGGGGTTAGGAATGCTACCCACAGTCACCGCAGAGAAAAAGGGCTAGAATTTGCAGAATGCCAACCGTTTCTACAGCCCTCGCTCTTGCCCGTCCTCCCCGCATCCCCACAACCGTGATAATTGCACAGTTTTTCAGATGTTTTTACTTTCACGCTTGTTATCTCCGGCTCAGGAGGTGGATGGCCCCTGGGGTCCTGGGCTATGTCTTTGTATAAATAACTGGTTTCAGACCAGTTAGATTCAGTGGGACGCAGAGAGGAGTCCTGCTTGAATTCGGCACCCCATTGTGATTGGCGCAACTGCCTCCTCTCTCCTATTTGAATTTAGGTGATGGGGTGTTTCCCATTCTCTTCTCCCCCCCCCCCCCGGCCCCACGGCACAAATAATGCTCACTAAGGTTCAATTACACCCCCAGTGTGGCCTTGTAGGGAGCAATTTCTTCATGGCTGTTATGGGGAGGGCAGTGTGTGTAGGTAATGGCATGTTTATCTTGGAGGAGTGACTAGAAAGTTAGGTTTCTTCTTTACACATGAGACACGTTAATTCTTCCCCCGGGGGTAGGGGGGAGGTGTTGTCTAACCTCCGCCCTCTAAGCTTAGAGAGGCCATGGTAAAACCTAAGAGTCTAGCCAGGCGTCGTGGCACATGCCTTTAATCCCAGCACTAGGGAGGCAGAGGCAGGCAGATCGCTGTGAATTCAAGGCTAGCCTGATCTACAAAGCAAGTCCAGGACAGCCAAGGCTGCAGAGAGACCCTGTCTCGAAAAACCAAAAACAAACAAACAAACAAACAAAAAACCCTAAGAGTCAAGGAGCACTTGGGAGGCTGAGGCAGGGGGATCATATAGTCAAGGCTAGCCTGGGCCAATGTATAATTTTTGTGGCCTGAAACAACAGAGGAGAAAAAAAAAGCCACTGTAGGGGTAGTGCTTATATGCCAGTTTACGGGGGAAGCAAGACAAGGTTCCTGAATCGGAGGCTAGGTTAAAAATCAACACTTTGGGGGCTGGAGAGATGGCTCAGAGGTTAAGAGCCCTGTCTACTCTTCCAGAGGGCCTGAGTTCAATTCCCAGCAACCACATGATGGCTCACAACCATCTATAATGAGATCTGGTCCCCTCTTCCAGCCTGCGGGTGTGCATGCAGGCAGAGCACTGTATACATAATAAATCTTTAAAAAAAAGATTTTTTAAAAATCAACACTTTGAATTACACGTAGTCAGGGTTAAATGGGACCATTTGCACCAAGTTGGAAATACAGCCATCTGCTAACAGCGTGTTCTGTGCTTTCAAGACACATGGCAGCTTGTTGAGGGCCTCTGGATTGATCCTAGCCTGCACCTGAGCCCTCCTGATGTTCCCTACCCTGCAGCTAGCCCAGGCGGCCTTCCCTTTTTCACGTCAGGTAGGATGAGAGGTGAGTGGCGACCTTACCGATCGCCAAGGCCCAGTTTTCTGCGTCCCAGGTTGAAACTCCAAGATGCCGCATCTCTGCACTGATGACTGCCTGACCCGGACCTCAGTGGACATTCTCTGATGTTGTTCAAGGTAAGAGGTATTTCATGGGCTTTGGACTTCTAGACCTTTCCTCTGTGTGGACCCCTCATCCCTGGGCAGGCCTAGGCTGCAGCTCAGATAAAACACTTGCCTAGAATGTATAAGAGCCTGATTCCCACTATCAGAAGAAAAAAGGTGATTTTTAAAAATGGTCTCATCCCAGGTGGTTTCCCCCCCACTTTGGTTTCTTTTCTATCTCCTGCCTTTCGTCATTTATCTTCCAGGGAGAAGCTTGCCCTGATAGTACCTCCTGATTGACATACTCCTGCCTGGCTCACAGGGCACCCCAGGCGCCCCCTCACTTCCTCTGCACAGCTGGGAGGCCTCTCTCCCACAACTGTGTTCATCCATTCTACATTCGAGTAGGGGAGGGAATCAATATTTCTGTGGAATGAATGAATATGTCTTTTTATGGCAGGTGAGCCTACTTAAGGAAACAATTCAAGTTGAAAGAAACCTTGGCTATGGAAACGTAGGCTGAGCCGAGTTGGAAACACCTCCAGTCCCACGTGTGAAGGGCGCTGGCTGGGGTCACTTGGCCAGCGCATCTCAAGAGTATCCAAAGCTGTGAGTGTCCCTGTCAGCTCTGTAGGGCTCAAGGGTCTCAATCAAGTGGCGCAGACATCTTTGGTTTACGTAGGCCATGACTGCTGTAAAGAAAGCAGCCTGCAAGGCTCTTGGGTGCATGCTAGGGTAGGAATGCTGTTCTTCCCCCTTGGCGCCTCGAGCAGAGCCAGGCTTTGGAAGGTGTTACATTTGCTGGCTTTTCTATGGCAGCCTCTGTGCCCAACAATGCTAGCTGATGGGAGCTTGAAGGCCTATATCTACTAACCGATTTTTGCAAATTGGCACTGACAGGTGTTGCTGATGGTAGCAGTCCTTTAATCCAATACTTGGGAGGCAGAGGCAGGTTTATCTCTGAGTTCGAAGCTAGCCTGGTCTATAGAGTGAGTTCCAGGGCAGTCAAAACTATACAGCAAAACCTTGTCTTCAATCCCCTCCTCTTAAAAAAAAAAAAAAAAAAGGAAATTGGCATTAATCGGTGTGTCCAATGACAGGTCTGCTTTAGAGCAGGCCCCTGAGTGATCTATTCATAAGGACCAATAGATCTGTGGGCAGCATGAGGCCCCCAGTTCTATTACAGGCATTCTCTGTTTCACTATCAATACTGACCCCCCCACCCCACACCTCTGAAAAAAAAAAAAACCCAAACCTTTCGCCACGCCCTCAGTGTAGAGTTTCACATCCAGTTTTGGGGAGAGCTTACTTATTTCTTTCTGGGGTCAAAACAAATGTAAGTACCTGAAGCACCCATCTGAAGCTTCAGAGGCAGGGCAGGCCTGGAGCTGAGGTATACCCCCCCATCCCTACCCCCTCCCTCTCTCCCCCTCAGCACAAGGGCACCCTGCCGCTCTTCTCCTGACCCTGAAGGAACCCATCCAGAACGAATGCCATCACAGTCTGTGTCACTTGCAGCCATCTGCCTGAATGGGTGTACCTTGCCGTAATGACTTGATTCACCCCAATGCTCTGACCCCCCCAGCCCCTCCCCCATTTTGTTTTTTCCTGACCCTACTTAGCTCAGTCTCTCACACTCAGTTGTTAATGTATCTGCAAACTTAAACTGAATGCAATAAGCAGGGGCTGTATCGGCTGTGTACCCCGGGAGCCCTGTAGACCCCAAGAGATTGGAAACCCGGTGATCGTTACAGGTCAGTTGGAACTGCCTGTCTATGCTAAGCCCATGAAAGGCCATCGTAGGCAGCGTGGAAATTTCCAGAAAGCCTTGGCTTGAACTAGTCCGGGGTTTGCTTCTTATCTAAGTATGTGCACATCCTTTACACTAGAAGCTCCTGGTTTGGGGATGGGGACAACCGTCATCACAATGATAATAGAACCAGTGTGTGAGCCTCTTGTTGCGTTGCCAAACATGGGGCTACGGTAACACGCTTCCTGACTGTGGTACAGCCTGGGATAGATACTGTTCTCTTCATGGCTCCGTCATCTGTTAAGACTCTCCATTCTGGGCTCCGCGTAGCTTTGACCTGGTATCCTAGTCGGCTTCCTGTGGCTGTGACAAACACCATGACCGAAAGCAAACTGGGGAAAAACAGAGTCGACCCTTTGTGGGGGGCGGGGCAACGAGCCCTTGCTCGGGAAAACAGAGATCTTTACAATTCATAACAGTAGCAACTGTACAGTTATAAAGAAGCAACGAAATAAAGATTTGATTTGGGGGTCACCGCAGCATGAGGGACTGTATTAAAGGGTGAGTAGAAAAAAAAGAAACAAAAAATAAATAAATAAAATAAAGGGGGAGTAGCGCCGCCTTAGAGGGCGATTAAGGCAGCCACCTGGAAGCACAGCCAGAAGGGGAGGCCATGGAGGAGAGCTACTTGTGGCTTGTTCAGTTGTGTGAACCAGACGCACCGGCCTAGGGGCGGGACCTCTCACAGTGAGCTAGGCCCTCCCGCATTGAGTAGAGCGCCCGTGCATGCCTGCATGCGCACTGCCCCTTAGATCATGCCCACAGGGCAATCTAACGAAGGCCGCTGCTCCCCCCAGGCTCCTTCTGCCTGAGTGTGTTGATCTGTTTGTCAGCTTGATCCTTGATGGAGGTAGAAGCTGGGGACAGATGCGCTGGACGTAGCAACAGAAATCTCCCATAACTGCCCTGCTTGTTAATTTACGAATGAGTCACGGAGCCTGACAGCTGGTGGGAGGGACGATTCTCCAGGGCCGTCCTCACCACTAATTCAGCGTCTTCCACGGAGGCCTAGGTGACGTTTTAGGCTTCCCGCCTGCACCTTTCTCTTTCCTGGGCATCTTCCGCCCTCACATTCCCAGCCTGGTTCCTACAGTCACTATTCCTTCAGGATTTTTCAGGACCTTTAGTAAAACCCATTAAAAGCCGAGAAAAACCATGGTCGCGCAGACCCCAGGACCAGTTCCACTCGACTCCATGACCCCTCTCTGATGGGAGCAGCAGGAACAATTCTTAGCTGGGCTTGCTCTTGTAACTTCCCTCTCCCACGCCCCCATTTTTTTTTTTCTTGCCAGCAAACCTGCCCAGTGGCCAAAGGCTGATGAGGGTGGGGGATGCTCCGATAAAGACTGGGCATTAAAAACCCAAAGCTAAAGGACTAGAAGATATGGCACCGCAGGCTTTTCATCTCTGAGGACATCAAAAGGGTGAGATTCTAGGCAATCTTTGAAAATCCTATCATTTCTAAACAAGCCAAAGTCTGTTTGAGACTACTACAGCTAGAAATATCCTACTAATCTTCCTACCCCCCCCCCATACAGGGTTTCTCTGTGTAGCCTTGACTGTCCTGGACTCACTTTGTAGACCAGGCTGGCCTCGAACTCACAGCGATCGGCCTGCCTCTGCCTCCCGAGTGCTGGGATTAAAAGCATGTGCACCACCACTGCCTGGCTCCTACCAACCTTCTTACATAGTGGCATATTGACAATATATAGCTTAGTGTGTTAATATTTTATGTGGACAGTTGAGTGGTTCCAAGAACACGGACATTGTTTTCTGGCTATTGTGTCTGCCTAGTCTCTAGAAACTTCTCATCTTTCCAATGAAGCTTTGGCACTAACTTCTCTCCTAATCTTCCCATGCCCCGCCCCCCCTCCCCAACCCTCCAGTGACCAGCGCTGTTTCTGTCTTACGGACTGGACTCCTCTAGGCCCCTTATATAAGGAGAAATGTCCAATAACCACAGTGTAGTGATGGGTTCAACTTACTGTAGTGACGTCCAGGTTCCAGCATGCTAGAATTTTCTTCTTCTTGAGGTTTTAGTTACCTTTCTATTGCTGTGCTAAAAAACCACAACCAAAGCAACTTATGGGAGGAAGAGGTTTTTTTTTTTTTTTCTTTTCTTTTTCTTTTTCTTTTTTTCTTTGTGGCTTAAGATTCCAGAGGGAAAGGAGTCTGTCATGGTGGGGGGCATGGCGGCAGAGGCATGGTGGCAGGAGGAGGAAGCTGAGAGCTCTTTAACCATGGCAGAGAAAGGGAGCCAGAAGGGGGGTAAGCATATAAGCTCTGAAAGCACACCATCACTCAGTGGCATCCCTTCCCCAGCAAGGCGGCATCGCTCCCCAAACAGCAACCAGCTGGGGACCAAGCACTCAAACGTCTGAGCCTTTTCTCATCCCAAGCACTGCAAGACTGCACACTTAATCATTGCATTTACAATCCACACCTTGTTTCTCCATCTGTCCACGGGACAGGCCTTTGGGAAAATGTGAATGATGCCACAAGGGTCGTGAGTATACAGACAGCTAGCTGCTTGCCACCCTTTACATCTTTTGAGGACACGCCCTGCAGGAGCTTGGATATGAGAAGTGTCTCCTGTAGAGGAATGTTAATTCAGAACATGGCTGTTCTGACAAGAGGTCACATCCAAAGATCTCCCAGGTCTGGGTGACCTGGCTGGAATACAGACACGCCTTTAGTCCAGGAGACAGAGACAAACAGATCTGAGTTCAAGGCCAGCCTGGTATAGAGCAAGTCTCAGGTAAGGAAAGGCTCAGATCCAGGCATGGAGGTACATGCGTTTAATCCCAGATGAAGGTAAAGTTAGTTTGTAGAAGGAAGCACCCATGTTTGAAAAGGATGTCTAATTGAGTGGCAGAAAAGGGGATGAATCAGAGAAGATTTGACAGAATAGGATATTCCCAACTCTGATGAGAAGAAAGAAGAAAGGGAAGCTACTTAAGAGGCAGTTTTTTTCTAAAGATTTATTTATTTATTATTATGTATACAGTGCTCTGCCTGCATGTATACCTGCATGCCAGAAGAAGATATCAGATCACATTATAGATGCTTGGGAGCCACCATGTGGTTGCTGGGAATTGAACTCAGGACCTCTGGAAAAGGAGTCAGTGCCCTTAGCCTCTGAGCCATCTCTCCAGCCCCTTAAGAGGCAGTTTTACACAGAGAGAGCAGTTTCACCAGGACAGTAATAGAGAGATGGGTTGTAGAGAGAGAACTCAGGTGAAGACTGAACAAGCCAGAAAATGAGAAAGAGATAGACGATTAGAAAGATTGCTGAGTTATTTTCAGGCCAAGCATAGCAATTCTGGGCCGAGAGGGAAGCTAGATTTAAATCAGTCAGCTGGGAGAAGAGTTTGAGCCAGAACAGCTGAGCTGACCCAGCCAGCCCAGAGCTCAGAAAGACCAAGTAAGGGTGAGCTCATTAAGCAGTAAGTCTCAGAGGCTGAAAACATCTAGGCAGAGGTTAGAGTGTACGGAGGCTAGAAGCTTCCAGAACTAAGCCTAGGTTAGCAGAAGGAGGCAGTAACCCTCTCAGACAACAATTGAACCAGGAGAATAAAAGTCACTTTTACAGTCTCCCAAAGGCCTGTGTTCAGCCCTGTCGAAGCAAGGACAGCATCTCTACACATGCCCTTCAGCAAGAAAGACAAGGGCAGTGGCCTCGTGCCAACCACACCTGACCTCTCGGCACTCTGGGCAGGCCAGCTCTGCAGGCGCCTGGCAGGTTGGCTGTGCACAAGCAGGGCTGAGGGTGCTCCCGTGGCCTCTCAACTTTGGGGCACTCTTTTGTTGACCTGATCTTCTTTCAGCCCAGCTGCCAATAGCAGTCGGAGCCTTATAAAGTGAGGTGAGTGAGAACCCCTTGAGGTTGACTTGAAGGGTCCCTAGGAAAGAAAGTCACGCCCCTGTGCTCCAGCAAGTCACGTCCCTGTGCCTCCAATAAAGGTTGCATTCTTGCCCCCCCACCCCACCCCACCCCGCGTGTCAGTTACTTTCCTGTTGCCATGGCAACACACCATCAGGAAGGCACCGTATAGAAGAAAAAAAAATTTATTTGGCCTTAAGATTCAAGAGGGATAAGAGGCCAGTGTAGGGGAGTAGAGGCGTGGTGGCAGGAACCGGAAGCTGTGAGCTCACATCCTGAACCAGAAGCACAGAGGCAGCGAGCTGGGAAATGGCATGGAGTGACGTACTCATCCCATCAAGGCCACGCCTCCTGCATCTCCCTGGAGAGAACCATGACGAACACATGAGCCTGTGGGGGACATTCGTGTTGAAACCACCACACCATGAGTCACCTGGCACGTCCAGCGGGACCCTGGGCAGTGCCAGGCGAACAGAAAAGGGCCTCTCAGACTGTACCAGCTACCTGGGCCTGGAGATGGCGGGAGTGAAGCCCTGATGGCGGGGCTCTGTTGGCCTGTCTGCCTGCCTGTCCCTGGATGCCACTCCTGCTTCCCAGACCCCTATGACAACACCTAGCAGGCTATGGAATGAATGAATGGATCCACCCCAGAGAACTTCTTGGCCTGGGCTGGAGAAGAGCCTCCTCAAAGGAAGAAGACAGCTTCAGGGTGGTGGGAAGGGGACCTCCCTCTGCAGTCCCACCTCCCGGAGGGCATCAGTCTTCCCAGTCCTGGCTGGAGATGGATCCTGTGGTTGATCCTGTAGCTGTTACCCCGCCAGGCAGCCTTGCTGCGCTCCAGCGGGACCGTTCTCAGAAGCACACAGCCATCCCGCCATCTTGGTGGGGGAGAGGCTCTCTAGAGGCAAATCTGCAGACATTCGCATGCATGTCTCTTCCCAAGCCTGAAAACAGAAACCCAACTATTCATCTTTTACAAATTAAAGGAGGAAGGAACCAGAAGGGACTTGTCGTTTGCAGGTTAAATTGTAAAATAATTGCAGGGCTTTTGTTGTTGTTGTTGTAGTATTGGAGGTTGAAGTCAGGTCCTTGCATACAATGAAAGCCAAACACTGATGATTCTAAACTAGAACCATAACCTCTTCTTTTGGCTACGTAGGCGGGGGCGGGTTGCGAAGTAACTAACAGAATTTGGTGGCATGTACCTTTAATCCCGGGAAGCAGAGGCAGGTAGAGCTTTGTGAGGCCAACTAGTCTACACAGCAAGTTCCTGGCCAGCCCTGTTAATGAGCCCTTCTTATAAACATAAAAAGAACATATTTTGAGGCCTTTTAGGAGAGAGAGAAGAATCGACCCGGAACCTTCATCTGAAGAGAGCCGATTCTTCGCCTGTTGCACGGTAGTTTATCTTTTTAACCCAAAAGGACTAGAACAATTTGGCGAGGTTGGGCCTTGCCTTTTGCCAAGATGCATTTTTCTAAAGGGAAAAACGGACTACTCCTCTCACTTTGGGAAAAAAAAAAAAAAAAAAAAAAAGGCAAGTCCTGTTTGTTTTCTGTTCCTTTAGAAGTCAGCCCCAGAGCGGCTGGCAGCGGCGAGCGCAGCTCTCCAGCGTTGTGTAACCGCCAGGCCATCACGTTGCACCCACGGCTTCCACAGGCTTGCAAACTCCGTAAGCCAGAGCTTATTCAAGGAAACCGTCCCAGCCGGCGCCAAGTCACGTGTCCAGGTCACATGCCCCCCCCCGCCACCCTCCCCCTCCCTCCCTGGCTGGCAATCATTAATTAGTGCTTTCTCTCAGGGAGAAAAATGCAGGCTTTAGGAAGGCTGGGACCTCAGGATTGCAATGGCAGGTATGGGGCGGTGGGCGACTTCATCTACGTGTTCTCTAGGGGAGGGAAGAGCCCGCCCCACCCCATCTCCCTGGCTTTCACTCCAGGCTGGGACGTGGACCTGGGAGAAGTTCTGGGCTTAAAACTAAATGTTGTTCTGTGCTTTGGGAAGTTAGTACGGAGAGTTCCCGAGGAGACAGGGTGGGGGAAGGCGCGTGAGCCTGTGGGAGCAGTTTTCATTACCCCGAAAAATCTCGTGGCGGGTGAGACAGGCACCGCCTGCCAGGAGGTCTCCTTGCTCAGCCTCTGAAGTTAGGAGTTTCTTTCTCCTTCCCTAGGTCGAGTAGTCTTCCTCGGTGCTTTCAAAATCCGGGAAGTGCACTTGGGTTTAGTTGATGTTAGTGTAGACGTGATAATAGTGGGCAGGAGGAAAAGTGGCCAGCCTTTGTTGGGGGAGAGGGTCAAGCCTCGGCAGAATAAAACCAATCGACCAATAAAAATCTCAGTATTCTGTTTTTTCACATTGTGCCAAAAGTCCTTTTTTCCAAACACTGTGTAATAAAGATACAGTCCTGGGGCTGGAGAGATGGCTCAGTGGTTAAGAGCAGTGGCTACTCTTCCAAACGACCCAGGTTCAATTCCCAGCACCCATATGGCGGCTCACAACTGTCTGTCTGTAACACCTGTTCCCGGTGATCTGACACTCTCACATCAATGCATATAGAATTAAATAAATTATTTTTTTAATATAAATATACAGTCCTATTCGGGTGGAACTCTGTGAGTTTGAGGCCGACCCTGCTTACATAGCAAGCTCCAGGACAGCCAGGGATACATAGTGAGAGCCTGTCTCAAAAATAAATAAGACGAGCACACCTGTTGCCTGTATAACCCATCGGTTTTCAAACCTGGTTACGTTATTCAGTGATTCTGTGAGCCCATCAGAATACTTTTGCAAGGTACCTTTGCCTTTGGGTTCGTACTCAACAAGGAGACTTATATATTAAAAACTGATTATTCATGTGCTCTATTTGTCATTCAACACATGCAGCAAAATGCCTCATTCCTTTTTTAAAAATTTATTTATTTTTATTTTAGCTGGAGTTACAGACAGTGTGAGAGACGTTTTACGAGAATGGGGTTTAAATTCAATTTATTTTTTTTTTAAGGCTGGCTTTAATAAAGTCATCTTAGTATGCGTTCAATTGCTTGGATACAATACCATGACCAAAACCTACTTGTGGAGAAAACGGTTTATTTCAGTTTACCACTCTTTGGTCACCCTATCCTGGAGGGAAGTCAGAACAGCAACCTGGAGGCAGGAGCTGGCAAAGAGCCCACGGAGGACTGGAGGGTCGCTGCTGGCCCGCTTGCTCGCCATGCCTTGCTCAGCCAGCTTTACTGCCCCGGGATCCTCCAGCCCAGGGGATGGCACCGCCCACAGTGGGCTGAGCCCTCCCCCATCCATCCACCAAGAAAATCCTCCAAAGGCTTGCCCATAGGCCAGTCTGATGGGGACATTTTCTCTCCCCAGTTTCTCTGTTTCCAGATGACCTGAACTTGTGTAAAGTTGACAAAACAGCTAAGCAATGCGTCCACCCACATTTTCTCCCAGTTGTCACAGGTTTCCGAGAACATATTGAAACACTATGGCTCTAATTGCTGATGTCGGATGTACAAAACCGAGGTCATGATTTTTAAATTATTTTTTATTTTAATTTTTATTTTGAGATAAGAGTCTCCTGTAACACAGGCTGGTCTCTCTGTAACTACTAAACCTCCTGCCTCCATTTCCCAAGTACTGCAATAACAGGCAGGCATCACCATACCTGGCCAGTGTTTCATCTTAGCTGCCATCACTATATTATTGGGAAGATGAAAGAATATGAAGAAAGATTTTGTTTGTTTGTTTGTTTTGTTTTTTCCAGACAGGGTTTCCCTGTGTAGCCTTGGCTGTCCTGGACTCACTTTGTAGACCAAGCTGGCCTTGAACTTACTGAGATCTGCCTGCCTCTGCCTCCCAAGTGCTGGAATTAAAGGTGTGCGCCACCACTGCCCAGCTTGAAGAAAGATTCTGAAGAAAAAGGAACATATGGGCTGGGAAGATGGCTCAGGGGTTAAGAGCACTGACTGTTCTTCCAGAGGTTCCCAGTTCAAGTCCCAGCAACCACATGGTGGCTCACAACCATCTATAATGTGACCTGATGCCCTCTTCTGGCCTGCAGGTGTACGTGCAGGCAGAGCACTGTATACATAATCAATCACTCAATCTTATAAAAAATGAAAGGGAGCATACCATGGAAATGTGACACATATTTCACTGATTTCATCCAATGGTCTCTGTTGAAACATACCAATAAAGAAATGAATAAATAAATAAATAAATAAATAAAACATGCCTGTGAACCTAGGGCTTGGGAGATGGAGCAAGAAGACCAGGAGTCATCCAGGCATGGTGGTGAGCAGCTTTGATCCCACACTCAGGAGGCAGAGGCAGGGAGACCTCTGTGATCACAAGTCCAGTCTGGTCTATGTAGCTAGTTCCAGACCAGCCAGGGCCACACAGTGAGACCCTGTCTTCAAAATGAAACATAAGAAAACAACAACAAAACCCACCCCAAAACAAAACAAAAACAAACAGCAACAAAAAGAAGGTCAGGAATACAGTGTGAGCCTCAGTTTGAGGCTAGCCTGGGCTACCTGAAACCATGTATCAACAAACCAAAACAAATCCCAGATAACAACTCATCTGGATTAGTAACAGTAAGGCACACAGAAGTATGTCACTCTGAGGAGTGCTAGGTATCCAGGCAAGTCTGAGCCAGCTATGTCCGCGTGCCCCGAGTGGCTGCCTTCCACACTGGCCCCGCCATCCCTCAGTGCATAACCGTCTTTGGATGGCCAGAACTACTTAGTCTTTCATTTGACCTCTGACCCAGACTCACTGATGAGGTTTTCTTTGTTATGGTCTTCACAAAAGGGCTCACAGTCACCTGTGATTCCCATTCCAGAGGATCTGATGCCGCCTTCTGACTCCAGTGGGCACCAGGTACACAGCGCGCATGCGTGTAGTCAGGCAAAGCATCCATGCACTTAAGCAAACAAACTAAAATACAAAACCCCACATGTGAAGCACTGATAGCTGCAGATGGTCACGTGACCACCACGGCTGGGCCTGCGAGTGCGCCTCTGAGTGGCCGTACAGTGCTCCGTCTCAAGTTTGGTTTATAACAGCGTCACGGCAAATCTGCCCTCAGCACTCAAAGTGTACCTCAGAGATATTCTCAAGGGCTGGGGCTGGGGCTTGGTGATCCAGTCCTTGCCTAGTTTGTGCAAAGCAGTGCCTGTGATCCTGAGCACCCCCCCGCCCCCCAGATCTGGGCTTCAAACAGCTTTAAACGTACTCGTGGCAAGCACACCTGGATGGCTCATATGGGATGAATGTCCGTTATAAATTTCAAACAGTAAAAAGTCTCCCCTGTGACTGCAGAACTCAACCCCCACTGCCCCCCTCCAGCCCTACTGTCCCCCCACCCACCCTCCCTCCCAGCCCAGTAAGGTTCCTCCTTCCAGACTGAATCGGAAGAGAGAGAATAGGGAGCCAGCAGGGCTGCACTTCAGTGTTCGGCCCAGCTCCGTTGCTTTGCCCCAACATGGCTTTCACACCCCTTGCTTCTCAGGATAACCCTGGACATGGCTGTATTTTGCTTGCTCTGTGAGGAGACCGCTGGGGCTCAGAGTGTCTCTTGCTAGCACTCTGTGAAAGACTTTTAAAGGTGGAATTAAAAACAAAAACCAAACCAAAACAAATGTCTGATCTATGGGGCTGGTGCCTGGCTAGGGGAATGGGTGTGTGAGTGTGTGCGCGCATATGTGTGTGTGTGTGTGTGTGTGTGTGTGTGTGTGTGTGTGTAAGGGGGAGGGCAGACCTTCACTGTCTCACTACAAGAAATGTGGCATGCTGTAGTTTTACGGAGTGTGGCAGGCTGTTTGCAGGGGGAGCCTCCCTGCCCCCTAACCTATTAAAGTACTCAGGGAGTGGGGCCCCAGGCTCTGCGCCCAGACTGAAAGCTCCATTCCTCTCCCAAAGGCAGAGGTCTCTCTGGGCTTTTATCTGCCTGTGCCCTTAGCCCTTATCAACAGCACACTCTGTCCTTCCAGGCCTCTCATAGAGGGCCTCTCAAACATGCCACTGGCCTTCACCCTCCTGTCTCGCCCAGAGGAGAGGCTCCTGTTGTTAAATCAGTCACCATATTACACTCTAGAAAGACCAGCATGCCATATGTGGGGAGCCTGCAAGCCCAGACACTCTGTACGGACCAATCCTTGCTGCGTGCAAAGAGCCCAAGAGCAGGCAGCAAGGGGTCCCTTCCCAGAGGGAAGTGCACCACGGACCCGCCTCAGTCTTGATTCCCCAAGCTTGCAGGGTAAGGTGTAGGCACTGGTTCCCCAGCTGGGGGCATTTTTAGCCCCCACATCACTGATGTCTGGGGTCTGACTCTGGCTAAGCAAGCAGAGCTGTCTGAGCCCTGTAGGCTATTTAGCTTCCCTGGACACTGCCTCGTCGTTTTCCATCCTCCCCGAAGCTGTGGTAAGCAAAGCTGCTTTTGGAGCTGAGCACTTGGCTCTGGGTGGAGGGCTCGGGGTGGTTGGAGTTCGAATCCCAGCCTGGCTTCTAATAAGCGTGGCACAGGTGGTGGAGATCAGCGGACAACTCTGAGGAGTTATAGAGATTAAATTCAGGACATTACCCTGTGTGTCATCTCTTCAGTCCTGGGACTTTTTTAATTTTTTAAGATTTATTTATTTTTTTTAAAGATTTATTTATTTATTTATTTATATTTTATGTGTTTGAGTGTTTTGCTTGCATATATATCTATGTACCACATGTGTGTCTGGTGGCCATGGAAGCCAGAGCAGGGCATCAGATCCCCTGGAACTGGAGTTCCAGGCAGTTGTGAGCTGCCATGTGAATGCTGGGAACTGAACCCTGGTCCTCTGCAAGAGCAACCAGTGCTCTTAACCATCTCCCCAGGCCTGCTGGGATTTTCAATATAGAAAAGTCCTGGTTTGTTGGTGGGAAAATTCACCCAAGTGTGACACGCACTAAGTCAGAGCATCTGCTTAGCTACTTCTGTTTGTTGGAAGTAGATCTGAAACCTGCAAGCTTGACCCCTCCCTGGCAACCGGAAGGACGACAGTGCACTCAGGAAGCGGTGCCTCGCAGGCCTAAACCTGCTCCCTAGCCTAGACTGTCCTGCATGAGCAGTCTGCGAGCCTAGGCTCTCCTCTGCATGAAAGTCTCCTAGCCAAGACTCCCCTGTGCATGAAAGTCTGTTAGCCAAGGCTCTCTCCTGCATGAGCAGTCTGCTAGCCAAGGCTCTCCCTTGCGTGAAAGTCAGCTAGCCAAGGCTGTCCTGCACGAACAGCCCACTAGCCAAGGCTCTCTCGTGCTTGAGCAGCCTTGCTTGGCCTGGAAGCAGCTTCTTGGGCATTTCCCCCACAAGCATGACACGGAAAGTTCAGACTTATAAACCCTGGGATCATTTGAAATCCTCTGAGGGCACGAACAGACAGTGGTTCCAACCCAGGCTGTGTCACTCCGGAATCCGTGGCAGACAATAGAAGACCTGACTTCCTCAGAGATGTTCAAGAAACAGCCAGGTCTCAGGGTGCTACAGCAGGGGTCAGAAACGGCCCGCTGTGGACAGCGCGGGGAGAGCAGGCTAGACGCTGTGCCCCTCACTGCCTTTTCTTTTTTCCTCATTCTCACCAGCAACATCCAAGGCCTTGACGTTCTAGCCAAATCGATTGGCTGGTGGAGAAGAATGAAGGATCTGAGTTTATAAGATGACTTAATTTATTTAAAATTTTTTTATTTTAAATTTTGTTTTTTAAAAGATTTATTTGTTTATTTATTACATATATGTGTCTGCCTGCACACCAGAAGAGGGCATCAGATCCTATTACAGATGGCTATGAGCTACCATGTGGTTGCTGGGAACTGAACTCAGGACCCCTGGAAGAGCAGACAATGCTCTTATCCACTGAGCCATCTCTTCAAACCTTTAAATTTCATTTAAAAAAAAAAGATGGATTTACTTCTGTTTTATGTATGTGAACGTCTGTCTGAGTGTGCATGTATGTATACCACATGCATGCGGTTCCCACTGAGCATAGAAGAGGACCTAGATCCTCATATAGTTACAGGCAACTGTGAGCCGCCATGTGGTTGCTGGGAACCGAACCCTGGTCCTCTGGAGGAGCAGCCAGTGCTCTAACCACTGAGCCACCTCTCCAGGCCCAGGATGATGTACTTGACCATGCTGAGTGCTTTCATAAAAGGCTCCGGCACAGACAGGGCAAGCGCTCCATGTCTGCAAACACCAGGCTGGCCCAGAACTCAGCGTGCTACTGCCTGTTTCTCAAGACGCCATACGTCCTGCTTAGTTTCTAGTTCTGAAATACTATTTGGCTCACAGAAAGGTAAACCTGGCATGCAAAACTCTCACGTGCCCCCCCCCGCCCCCGCCATTCAGCTTATTCTAATGTTTGTATCTGTAGTGCTAGCATGACCCAAAACATGATATGAGCTTTCATAAATTACCGTTATCAACCGAGTGAGGTGGTGCACACCTTTAATCTCAGCACTTGGGAGGCAGAGGCTGGCAGAACTCTGTGAATTTGAGGCCAGCCTGGTCTACAAAGTGAGTCAAGGACAGCTAGGGCTACACAGAGAGACCCTTTCTTGAAAAATGACCAAAAAATTTACTGTTATCTATGTATTTATCTATCTATCTATCTATCTATCTATCTATCTATCTATCTATCTACCTACCTTCCCACCTACCTACCTAGATAAATTGATTTTGAGACAGGGTTTCTCTGTGTAGACCAGGCTGGCCTTGAACTCAGAGCTCCACGTACCTCTGTTTCCCCAGTGCTGGGATGAAGCCACTCCCCTCTGGCCTCTGTGGTGCACACGCAGGCACTCAGGCATATACACATACACACAAAATAAATAACTCTGAAAAAAAAAAACAGTTAAAACTGTGGACAGCAGGCCCAGCTTCTTCCACACAGCCTCTCACACCTGCTCAATGTTTACAGCCAGGGTGTGTCAGGAGGGCACGTGGTATGCTCGCCAGGGCCATCTGGGTCTCTGGTGTGTACACAGCAGTCAGGTTGACCACCGATGCCTCTTACAGTGTGTTCCCACGTTACCGGATGCTAAACTGGAACTCTTGCCAGTTCACCGTCAAAAGGCAGTTCGGCCTGTGAGGTGGCCGACCTGGTCCCCTCTGGTGTGCCAAGTTGCTTGGGCAGGAACTCTTTCCATGGCCAAGCTGAGGATGGTTGTGATTCAGGCAGCGGCAAACTGCTGGCCACCACGTCTCCTCAGGTTGACCGTGAACATGCTAGGTGTGTGGGTGGGAGGCCAACAGGCCGCCTGTCACATGAAATCTATACCTGTGTGTTTCCCTCAGCGATGGCCTCTCTTCCTTCTCCCCAGACACTAAGACCCAGGGACACTCTCTTGGCCTAGAGAGGATCTGAGATGGAATGCATTCCTAGAAAGAGACCCTAGGCAGTGGCTGAGGGGTGGCCTCAGGCCTGCGTGGGCAGAGTGGGTGTTTGGGAAACACTTCTGCCTAGCCTAAGTCTAGTGCCCCTTAAGGCCACCACTGTCACCACAGCTCCTGCGGACTATGGCGGGGCAAAGGGTTCTGAAGGTACACGGTGTTTACAGTGTCAGAGCCAGCCTTGCGAGCCGAGATTGAGGGACACCGTGGGAGGCTGACTCGGGTCCTATCTTCGCCACCTCTCTGCTCCTCCCCAGGCCCCGTTGACCACTCTAAAGGCAGTGGAACCTGGGAGAACGGAGCCTGAAAACAAAGCGGACTAAAGTCTCAGGCAATAGCTAAATGTATTCAGAGCACCAGACAACTTATCCTCTGAGGGTTACGAAGAGCCACCTGAGTAAAGTGTGCAATCAGGCAGACATGGCAAAACATGCATTTTCATAGAGGCGCAGAATAACAAAGGACGCTGTAATGAATAGTCTGAAGCAAATTCACTCTTCTCTGCTACACCTGGGAGGGGCGCTGAAGCACGTTCCGAGAGTAATTTGTGATTTTTTTTTTTTTTTTTCCGAGACAGGGTCTCTCTGTGTTAGCCTTGGCTGTCCTGGATTTGCTTTGTAGACCAGGCTGGCCTCGAACTCACTGCGATCCACCTGCCTCTGGCTCCCGAGTGCTGGGATTAAAAAGGCGTGAGACACCACACCCGGCTAATTTGTGATTTTTTGAAGAAACTGAGGTCACAAGACTCTTGTCTTCCTGGAGCTTTCTCACAAGCGCCCCAACTTCCCTCATGCAGCTCAGCTCTTGGACCATGTCCCCTCAATGCCCATCTTCTTCTCAGACAAGGTCTCGCTCTTCTTGAGCTCATGATCACCCCGCTCTGCCTCTGTAGTGCTGGGATCACATTAATGCGCCACCACCTTGGGACTCACTATGCGCCACTACCCAGGGAACTCACTATGTGCCACCACCCGGGGACTCACTATGTAGACCAAGATGACTTCAAACTAACGGAGATACGCCTGCCTCTGCCTTGAGTGCTGGGGTTAAAGGTGTGCGCTACCACATCTGGCCAATAGGTTTACTAATTTTTAATAATTATGTGTATGCTTGTTTGTGCACACGGGGGCAGGTACCCATGGAGGTTAAGGCATGAGACCACCTGGAGCTGGAGGTTGTGGATCCTCCACGGGAGGAGTAGCAAACGCTCTTAACAGACACACACACACACACACACACACACACACACACACACACACACACA
>OU015754.1:2522529-2532791 GCA_907169655.1 Acomys percivali
AGAGATGGGAAGTAGGCCAGGCCAGGATGGGGAGGTTAGAATAGCTGAGTATCTGCCCAGCTATAGTGCCTGAAGCTTCTAGTTAAATATAAAGGTCTCTATGTCACTAGTTGGGGGCTGGGGCAGGTATTAGAAAGCCCTTATTTTCACAGAGGAGAAAGCTGACTCCACATTCAAAGGCTGCTTTCTGTGTTTCTGCTAATCTCTGTGAGCCACTCCAATGTGTGCCTTAGTGCATCTGTGTTCACTGGCAAACAATCGGTGGAAATGCCAACACACTAATAATATTTTCAGTGGAGTGTTCTGAAGTTTGGGACAGTTTTCAGACACTAAGGTGGCATTCCCACACTGAGCGCTGGTGTGCTGATTAGGGGTTTCTTTTCTTTTCTTTTTTTCCAACTTGACAAAACTAGAGCCTCTTAGAAAAAAGGAACTAGAGAAGCTAGCCAGTAGATATAGAAGGACAAATTATTCTTTCTATATATTAATTAATACAGTAAATTATTTAGGCAGTAATTTTCTTTAACCAGCTAGTTCCCCAATGACTGACACAGAGAGACTGTGATTTATTTTTAAGCTGTAAGCACTATGCTGGGCAGAGTCTGAGCGACTCTAATCCTAGTACCTTTAAACCCACATAAAAGCCAATCACTTGCCAAGCTGATGACTGCCGGGGCGGCTTCTGCTCCATCAGGCTGTTCCTACAGCCACGTGCTTAGCGCCATCTTGCCTCAGGGCGCCTCATCTCTCTCTGCCTTTCTCTTGCTACCTCTTCTGCTTTCTCTCTTCTCTCCTCTCTGGACCCCCAAGTCGCGACCCTAAAGCTCCACCTCCTTCTCCTCTACCCAGTCACAGGCTCCAGCATCTTTATTTAGCCAATCAGGGATAACTGAGGACCGTTCTTTATCATCACGTGGTGACAGGAGACAGTTCAACGTTCAGAGCAATGCCCGTGTCAGGGCGGAACCAGACCTCGGGGCACTGACATCAGCATTTGAAAACACAGTGGGACCTTCCTCCAACAAGTGGGCAAGTCTGTGGGGCCAATTCTTGATTAATGATTGATGTGGCAGGGGCGGGGGGGGGGGTGGCAGCCCACTGTGGGCAATGACACCCCTGGCCAGGTGGGTCTGGATTGTGTAAGAAAAGAGGTTGCGTGAGGTAAGGAGAGCAAGCTGGTCCCGCGCCCCCGCAACCCCACGCCATGGCCTCTGCATCAGCGCCTGCCTCCAGCTTCCTCCCTTATGATGGGCTACAAGCTGTGAGCTGAAATAAGCTGTCTCCTCCCCAAGTTGCTTTTGGTCATGGGGTTCATCACAGCGATAGAGAGCAGACTAGAACAGGAGGGGGGGGGGGGGGGTGTAAAATAAAATAAAATTTTATTTTATAAAACAATTCCATCTGACCTCTGGATCTGCCACTGCCGTTGGACTCCACTACTAAGGCTGAGGTCCTTCAGTCCTTCATGACCAGAAAGCCTGAGCTTAGCAAAACGGAGGACCCCCTGTCTTTCTCCTCCCCCCCTCCCGGCCCTGTTCTTTGTTTAGCAAGCAAGCCTCCCCCATGCTAATGAGGTGTCTCAATACCTTAGCCCTCCAACCAATGACGTTCACCCATCCTGGAATGCCCACCCCTTCCCCAAAGTTCTATATATCCCCCCTCACTCCCTGATAAAGCTGGTCTGCCTCCCTGTAGCTGGTTCCAGAAGGATCTTTTCGATGCTCACAGCCCTCAGAGTCTCTGCCTCCATCCCTATCCCCACCCCGACCCCCACCCCACTCTCTTTGTCCTTGGGGGCTGACGGCCACAATCCCTCCTCCCCCAAACTACCCTCTCCACCCAAGTCCAACCTGTAAAATCCTATGAGAAAAAGGTAGGAACGCAACTTAAGAACCTTGACGTTTTAAGGCTGAGTGTGCAAGAGGTTGGGCTGCACCGTGAGAAGCATGGCATGGGATGATGATGGGTATTTTTTCCGCGGATGGAGTGAGCCAAGTCAAGCCGAATTAAAGTACAAAGGCAGGTGTTTGGGGGCGTGGGGGGACAAGGGTGGGTTCACCAGTCCCAAGGAACGGGGTCAGGGAAGTCGCTGTGCAGATGCGGGGGAGGGGGCGAGGGGCGGGGCAGGAGAGAGAGGGGAGTGAAGGAAGGAAGAACCTGTGGGCTGGAAAGTTCAGGGCAGGCTATGTAGCAGGTAAGGACTGAAGGATGCTGGGAGAATCTGGAGGCCAGGTCTGCTTTGATATGTTAAATAGGCATCTCAGTCCCAGGTCTGAAACCGAACTGGCGACATGGTGGTCCTAAACACCGTAGGGCACGTTTGTGTGACTCAGAGGCCACCGTACACCCACAGTGTCTTTTTACTGGGTCCGGGTCTGTACAGCGCTCACCGAACCCGTGGCTACCATCTTTAACAGCAAAGTGAGCATTTCCTGAATGGAAACAGAAAACACCAGCTCCATGACAGGGCACTTGCAGTTCGACTGAAATCCTCGGGGACTCTCTTGTAGAACGATCCACTGCTGACAGAAACTCATCCTTGACTGTGAAGTCTTTATGTGGGTGAACTTTGTGGCAGATGAGGGTTCTGCTGCCTATGTGCTTGTAGCTCTGGGGATTTGCTCCTTAGCCCCTACTGCCCATCTTCCCTAGCTTCCTCCCTCCCTCCCTCCCTCCGTCTCTCCCTCCCTCCCTCCCTTCCGAGACCCAAGGCTACAGGAAGACCAACTGACATCTGGGAAGCTGTCCCAGTAGCTTGACCAGTCTAGACTACAAGATCTCTGAAGGTTAAGACCTCTTTAAACTCCTCCATAACAGGAATGACACTGCACAGGACAAGAGACAGGGAGCTTGGGTAATTGGCTGAATGAGTACAATCACCAGAAGGCTTAAAAAGGCAAGCCAAGGTTCCCACATAGAAAACAGGTATCGGGGGCTAGAGAGATGGCTTCAAGGTTAAGAGCACTGACTGCTCTTTCAAAGGACCCGGGTTCGATTCTCAGCACCCACATGGCCTCTCACAACTGTCTGTAACTCCACACCCCCCACAGACATACATGCAGGCAAAACATCAATGCATGTAAAATAAAAATAAATAAATTAAAAAAAAAAAAGAAAACAGCTACCTACCCTAGAAAACAAGTCATGTTACAGTATGCCAAGATCAGGCAAGGGGCCTGGGAGTCAGATGGGCAACGGAAAGGAGGTGAGGGAGCTTCCATTCAAGGTCTGGAAGGAAGAGAGAGGAAGCAGGCTGAGTATGTGCCATAGGGAGGCCAGGAGCAGGAGCCAGGAGCCAGCACGGATGCCATGTTCATTAGAAAGCCATGCAGCCCTGTTACCACCCAACCCATTTCCTGAGGCCTTCCTCCTGCCCTCCTGGCTCTGTGGCTATGGATCACAGGGTGGGGGTGCGTGGAGGGGGGAGAAGAGTGGCAGCCGCTCTTCGGGGTGTCTGTGAATGTGCCCTGCTCACTCCGGTTCATGACGCTGCTGCTTCTAGCCTCCAGCTGGACGCAGAGCTGGACGCCAGAAATGAAGTTGTATGTGTGTGTGTTTTCTGCAATTTGTCTATTAAAAGGGAAATCAAGTAAAGTCCCCAAAGTACACTGGTGTTCAGACAGACTCTAAGCACACCCCAGTCCAGCTATTCATAGAGACCAGACAAGAAAGACAGGGCTGCAAAGCAGACTGCCCTGCCCTGAAGACGCTGGGAATTCTCAGTCTGAGTCACATGAAGGCTGCACTTCAAAGGGACTTGGAAGCTTTGCTGGAATAGTCGCAAACTGTGGACTTGAGTGGAGAGGGCCTGGGAGACTGGGCAGAGGGTGCTGGGTGGCCACTAAGCACCCTGCCTTCAGGCCAGACATTTGGCTCCTGGTTTGCCTGTGGGCAAGTGGGGCGCAAGATAAATCAAAGCCGTTCAAAATGGCAGGGCTCTGGAAACAGTCACAGAGGCAGACCCTCACATCTGCTCTTCGAGATATCTTGGAATTCTGCAAAATTCTGCACACTGGGGCTTTTCTCCTCCTGGGGAATTAGCTGTTAATTATTTCCCAGCCGCCACGACGTGTAAACGGAATCCAAGAGGAAGCAGCTTGAGTTTGCAAGCCCCGACAGAGAGTTCGGATAAAGCTGGGCAGATGGTGCCGCAGATAAGATTGTGCCTTCCTCCCTACCGCCACGCTTTCTCTGTGTATCCCTGGGACTTGCCCTGTAGACCATGCTGGCCTGGAACTCACAGAGATCCTCCTGCCTCTGCCTCCTGAGTGCTGGGATTGCAGATCTATGCCGCTGCGCTTGCCTGGCTGGATAAGATTGTCTAAAGCGGCGTTTCCCTAAATGGATGTTTCTAGAAGGGCCGAATTTCACTACTACATGGGGAGTGACCCACACAGGCTGAGAAAACAACACGTCAGGCTTTTATCATTTGTTTTCTCTCCTTTTTCACCCCGGTTGCAAAGCCTCTAGGTATTGGATCTAGGTGCCTCATGGGTATAATGACTCCACAAAGTGAATTTTCTGATATGAAAATTTAGAGTTTTTTTCCCTCCCCCCTTCAAAGTAACGGCCTCCAATCCTTATGTTGATAGTTGAAAGTTAACCAGAAGGTTCTGGAAGGGTGAGGGCGAGACTTGATCGAATTAGTTACTTATCACCAGAATTGCTAACAAAAAAACTTGACAGGGGTTGGGAGTGAGGTAGGTTTGCTTAATTTGGCCCAGGGTCTCAGCGATTTTGGTCTGTCGTATTGGGGAAGGCAATACAGGACATTTTTGTTAGTGGTAGTGGGAGTGTGTGGCAACTGTTTGCCCACCACACATGACAAGCAGGAAGGAAAGAGTGCAGGCTACAGCCAACAGTAACTTTCAGAGGCCTGTCTCTGGTGCATTCACCAGCCAGGCCCCTTGGAATTAGTGGCCCAGGCTGGAGACCCAAAGGCTTGAAAACATGAGCCTGTGGGGACATTCTAGATCCAATTCCTAACAGGGGTATTTATATTTTTTATTATTTTGTGTATGAGTATTTTGTCAACTCCATGTATGTATATGCGTCACAAGAGTGCAGTGCGCAAAGAGGCCAGAAGGGGGCATCAGAGCCTCTGAAACTAGAGTTAAAGGTGGTTGTGAGCCACAGTGTGAGTGCTGCCAACTGAACCCTGGTTCTCTGCAACAGCAGCGCCCTCTCTAAACTGGAAACATTTCTCCAGCCCCCTAATAGTGATATACATGTTTCTGAAGATGATGCGTGGCGGGTTTCATTTGCTACTGTGGCTTTCATTTGGAATTGTTTCCCATAAATTGCAAACCTTGAAGTCCACTCAACCAGCTGAGCTGCCTTTCCAAAACCCTCCGGCTCTAGCTAGCTGTGGGACCTGAGCGAAAATGGCTGCAGTAAAGAAACCAAAACAGCCTGTTGGTGGGAAAAGCAAAAAGGCTTGTTAAAAACTGCCAAGGTCCCGGGCGTGGTGGTGTGCACCTCTAATCCCAGCACTAGAGAGGCAGAGGCAGGTGGATTGCTGTGAGTTCGAGGGCAGCCTGGTCTACAAAGAGAGTCCAGGAAAGCCAGGGCTACAGAGAAACCCTGTCTCAAAAAAAAAAACCAAAAACCAAACCAAAACAAACCTGTCAAAGCTGTCTTCCTGGGAAAGCAAGAAGCAACAGGGGAAAGATGCTCAGGGTTACCCAGGAATGGGGCTTGTGAGCCAGGACAGAGCGAGCCTACAGGCTGACATTGAACTGATAAGTGAATAGACACCACAGTCATATGTTAATGGAAGTGCCACAAGTTCCTCCAGCCAGAGATATGGAGACAGGTTCTCTTTTCAGCAAGCAGGACAGGAGGCGTTTGTCTAAATGCCCAGCCTTGAGAAAGGCCCTCCTCAGGGTACTAGGCAAGGCCCATGGTACCCATTTTGTTAACTGCAGAGATGTAGCATGGTGCACAAGAAAAAGAACAAAATTTGAAATGTTGGAACCTTTTGAGCATGTATGTGATGCCACAAGTGGAAAATTCTATGCCTGATGACACGGGGACAGGGCACAGTCAACACTCAGGCACGCTAAACATATTGTGTGAAAATTATTTCAGACTACGTATAGGAAACATAAACAGATGTTGTGTTTGGACTTGGGTACCATCCCCAAGATGAGATCACCGTGTACACGGAAATATTCCCAAATTGGGGAAATTCTTCAACTCAAAACATTCTGGTTCCATGCGTTGCATCACGAAGGCCCTTTGCCAGAATCCATCAAAGTGAACACCAAAGATCCTTATGTCTATTTTTCCCCCCTCAAGGTGCTGGGGATGGGATCCAGGGTCTTGTGTGAGCTGGCAAAGCATTCCTGGCTCTGTGTGTCTGGGCAAATATCATTTACATAGCAGTTTTCAAAAGCACAGCTCCCTGCCCCTTCCCCCCCCCCACAACCCTCCCCCCACACCCCATCCCAGCTCTACTTCCTGCACAGAATTCCTTACTTCTTTAGGGACTGTTTTTATAAGGTGCAAATAGCCTTTATACCTGTCTAATGGCTTACTGTGAGTATTAAATAAGACCATGTGGGGCAAAAGTGCTTGGTAAGTGATAAAAGCCCATAAGGGTGGGTGTTTCTTACTGCAATTCTTTTTATCCAGTGCCTTCTGGAGCAGATTATGGGGTTGGTGTGTGCTGTTGAGTTTTGCCTGGAGCCTTCCCTTGGAGAGCACTGTTTATCTATTTTAAGGAGACCCTAGAGATAGCAGACTGCTGCCGAAAAGCAAATGGACTATGGACTTACCAGAGAGAGGAGGGCCGGCTGGAAGGGAACAGCTGGGGGAGCGAGAGTTAGTTATCAATCCGGCTTGGCACCAGACGCGAGCCAAGAGGGAGTCGCTAAATGCTTGGGAGAGAATCGTGACCAGAGAGAAAGCAGCGAGTTAAAAAAAAAAAAATCACATCCTGCCAAGCAAACTGGGTCATATTCCTGGTGGAGTTAGTCACCAAGCAGAGCTGAGCTGGGAAGGCTGTTTCAGGCCAGAAAGCCAAGGCATGGTGACCCGGCTGGCAGTGGCAGAGGCCCTCCCTCCCGGCTGTTGAGCAAAGGCCCTTCATGTGGTTGGTGCACAGCATCTTGTGGTACTTTGGATTTGAACTTGATTTTATTTTCTTTACCCTTTAAGGCCATTACAAACCATATTTTTCTTGCAATAGTTGAACACTCCCATGCATGTGCACACACACACACACACACACACACACACACACACACACACGGTTTCAAAGAGGTAAATCTTAGAAGATAAATTAAACCTCCATGGAAGAGAGGAAGGCCGTTCTGAAGTTATCCCTGGGACCCGAGTGAGAAGTGACAGCAGCCAAGCCAACGTCACACCTTAGAAACCGTAAGGTCGTGGGTCCCGCGCTGTGGCTACGGGACCCTGTGATAGGACGGGAGGCTGCTGAGATCAAAGTCTGACTGTGAGTCACTCGGAGTTGAAGCAGGGGACAGACTAGCAGGGAGATGTAATCTCTGGGAGAAGGCTGATGGGTGGAATTTCGATTTTGTTCTCATTATAAAAAATTTTTTTTGGTACTTTCTGCTACATGTTTCTGCCAAGAAATGTGATATGTTGAGAAAGAAGAGGAAATGCATTCTACATCTCGATGCTGTGACTATAAAAAGCCCTGCCAACGACAGAAATTAGTCGGGGGTTGTGTCAAGGTTGTAAATGAGGGTTTTACACTAGCCAATCAGGGTGAGAAAAAAAAACCAACTTAAAGCAGTATCTAAATTTGTCTTCGGATAGTCCCAGTATTCCACAATGCCTGTTGTAAGTTACCCTTGCTAACAGTTGTTCCCCTACGGAGCTGACAGAGAAGGCTCCTGTGTGGAGGTTCCTGAGACCATAAAAGCGACTTCCCTGTTGCCTCGGAAGCGAGACCTAGAAGGGACCACTGGCAGCCAACTCCCATCCTGAGATGCTGAGTGAAGCCTGGCCCTGCCCCCAGGCCTTCCACTCTCAGTGGCCTCCAATGTTTAGCTTGCATTGCTCTGTGAGCGCCTGGTGCCTGCCTGAGGCTGCGCCATCTGCAGCTCGGCCTCTGATACCCACGTGCCGCCGCATTCCCCGTTCTTCCTGGCCTTTAGGTACTTCTGAAGACGCAGACCTGGGCTGGGAGGGGTTTTGTCTACTTTCTATCTCTTGGTATCTCTTCTATCTCTTTGTGCTGATAGCTTTGACTCCTTCAGTTACTAACAAATTAGGTAAGCTTGTAGTTGGGGACTTCCTTGACTTAAGGCCGCACATAGTCTGCAGCTAGTAGGCAGTAGTAGCTGCGATGAGCTACTTAGCGTTTTGTTTTGAGACAGGCTGTGTAGCCCAGGCTGGCCTTCAACTCATAGCAACCACCTGCTTTAGCCACCTGGTTGCCAAGATTCCAGGAGCGTGTCCCCATGCCCAGCTACCACCCCCCAGAGTGTTTTGGTTTTGTTTTATTTAAAGACTTATTTTTATTACCAACTTATAGGTCTCTCTGCATGTATGCGGTGTGCCCTGGGAGGCCAGATGAGGGTGTTGGATCCCCTGGGGCTGGCGTTACAGGTGGCTACAAGCCGCCCAAAACATGCATGCTAGGGACCGGACTCAGGTCCCCTAAAAGTGAGGGCTCTTAACTCCATCCCCTCTGCCAGTTGGCTTGGGAACTTGATGAAACTCTGGTGGCAAGTTAGTCAGCTTAGCAGTCAAGAAGGCACAGTGAGGAATGAAGAAGAAGAAGAAGAAGAAGAAGAAGGAGGAGGAGGAGGAGGAGGAGGAGGAGAAGGAGAAGGAGAAGGAGAAGGAGAAGGAGAAGAAGGAGAGAGACCTGGGCTTCCCAAAGGCTTGCCATGGCTGGGACCGGGAACATGTCTGGTACAGAACCTACTTTGATGGTTAGCCGTCTCTGGTCCACAGTGAGTTCTTTCCTTGTTGTGCAACTGACATGGACTATAACCTACTAAGAAGGGGATTTTTCTAGAAAGAGATGGACTAGATCGTACAGGTTGAGGAGCCGGGAGGATGAGATGACCCCCTGTCCCAAGTCGCGGAAAAGAACCTCTCCGTTTCAACGTTCTTTCTCACACCGTTGTCCTGAGAATCCAGGGCGGCGAGGACCGAACGGCCTAAGTGGGTTCTGCGCATTGTGAGCTTTCAGTGAGACCCAGGAACCAATGGGATAAAGGCAACCTTATTTATCCCCGAAAGGAAAATCGCGTTGAGAACCCAAGGTAAGGAGCTCCTAGCAGGGGCTAGTTCATCCCTCCTTTCCCGGGTCCAACTTGGTTCTGAGCAGTGTCCAGGGGCTGGAGGAGAGAGGTGCTCTTTAAAATACAAGGTTTCTCTTTGCCGGCTCGTGCTCTGAATAACGCCACGGAGACCTTTGCAGGGGCACGGTAGCTGGGTAGATAGTCAGCTATCCTAACCCACCAATAACGACCTGGCTGGCCTCCTTCCCAGCCATCTCAGTTTCTTCCTGCTGTCTCTTCTTCATCCGTGCCCCAAGGGCGACTTCTCCTCCTCCCTCTGGTCTCTCCTTGGGCTCAGAAGCCCTGCCTTATCCTCGCCCTCCCAGCGACTGGCCCTTCAGCTACCCATCCCGTCCCCCCTCCCCCCTCTGTGGTAAACCAGGAGGTGTATTTTGTCTTTATGATATGCAAGTTGATCCAGTGTCTACGGTGTCCAATTCACGTAAATTCACTCGACATATTAATTACATACTAATATGCTTTAATTGCAGATTTTTCTATTCAACCTAATGAGAACCATAACCATACCGATATTTTAGACAGAGAGTGAAAATAGACAAAAAATGAGGCGGTTAATCCTGGAGTGGTAAGTTCCTACCGATGATCTCGCCGCTCACAGGCTGTGACAAGGGGACCATTATGAACTGAAGGCGCGGTGGGATTCATAGTGAATTCCACGGCAGTCTGGGATAAATGAAGACCTGCCTCAAAAGAACCAAACTCACAAACGTAATGACTAAATGATGAATAAACACTCAGGTGCCATTGTAAGCGGAGATGCAAAAATCTTATTTTCTCGAGAGCAAGTTATCATTTTATTTTTAAAATTATAATATGATTGTTGGGGGGGGTTGGTCTGGTGCTCAGTATTCTGATGCTAATCACTGATCCCCGCCCCACAAGATCTAGCTGCTGCCCAGAGGAGCATGTTGTACACCTGTCCTTGTTGTATAAACCTCCCTCTACCTATTTAAAGTTGATTGGTTAATTAAAAAA